>SSHR01002605.1:0-14498 GCA_006518225.1 Fusarium neocosmosporiellum
TATCTAGGTTAAGTATAAGACATTAATAAAAATAGTATTTTAGCAAGTTTAAGATAATTATAATAGCTTAAGACTAATATCTTAGTATAAAGATATACCTAATAAATTATAAGAACCTATTTATAATATCGATATAGTCCTCTAGCCTCTTAGTTACTTGCTTTATAATATTATAACACTAAAGGAAGCCTCGCCACTAACCAATAGAGAAGGGGAATCTTAACTAGCGATTTAGATATAATTACTTATAAATAGCCTATGCCTTCCGCCAGAACTAAGAGGTTATAACTACTTTGCCTTAGCTACGGCGCTCTAAGAAAAAGAGGTATACTTTATCTTCGAGCTCTGGCCACTGGGGACATAGATTTCGCGTACGTTCTTCGAGAATAGCCTCACGGAAGGCACTCTAATCCGAGATGGTGGTGAACGGGATCTTAAAGTGGTCTGAAGCATCTCGTAAGGTAGGTGCCATTGGAATCCCGTCTTTGATGATCTTATGGTGGATCAACCACATGATAACCTCTTCTTTCTTCTCCTTCGAGTATATCCTCTTCATACGACGGATTTGCTGCTTAGGGGTGAATTTACGGTCTTTATATAGCGTTGGCTTCGGTCCGGGCTTCTTCTTCGGCTGCCTGGGGGTCGTAGAGGCCGTAGACCACATTATATTAGGTTCAACCTCACGGAGAGGCTCCATAATGCAAAAAACGGCGTCGTGATAGCTTCAATTTTGATAAACAAGAAGATAATTAGAAAAAAAACTAAGGGGGACGCCCGGACCTCTGATATTACCCCGCTTATATTGACATCCTCATACTAATCGTATGAGGAAGTGATCATCAAAAAGTGGCTTGCTAAGAGCCTAAGTCCATGCTAGTTTTATATGGATTTCACGAGATCCTACGGTAATATCCTCTATCTAACCATGACTATGCACGCCTATGGCCCTAATATAGCTATCCTACTCATAGGCTTATCTTATAGCTACTATTTCTAAGCCGCGCCTAGTTATCCCGCTAATAGGTAATAGGCTCGATACGATACGCTATTTATGCCAATGATATGCTGGATAGTGTGGTCTATTATTGGTTTTCGTAGAAAAGTCATAGATAGATTTCCCTAGCTTAGCACATCCTATGCCCTAGTAGGGGACTTTTCGGGCCTATTGGCCCCCAGACGAAAAATATATATATATACATACATACATACATACATACAGATCATCAACTTCGCAGGGGTGCCAGGACCCACCGACTTTTGCCAATTTGCTGAGTCGATACGGTAACACTTCTTGTTGGTACGAATAACAACACTCAACCAAAATTCCGAAAACAAGGAGGTGCACGGGCCAGAAAAAATGGGATTGGGTGCCATTACCAGTGGCAATCGGTACAGTAGGGCCCTGATCATGTCTAGGGTGCGAATTTTCCCTCAGGGACACGCCTCAGTGGACTACCTATCTTATAGAACCATATGCGTTCCAGCCCTGATCATATGGCGGTAGAATATTGAATGTTTGCGGCAACACATTTGCCATCCCCCAAGAGAAGGAATCCGGATGGAATCCAGCACCAGTGTCGAGGCCAGTATATCCTGTTGGGTCCCACCATGAGCAGTCTTGGCCTACAATGAAAGCTGAAATGTCCTCCGAGGAGCTGGAAGCATCACCCACAGATGGCTGAGTGGTTGCTGAGCCCAAGTGTGCCCTTGTCCTGGGCTGTTCGTCAGACTCGCCATCCGCTGTGGTTTGGAGCTCTCTGTGTACGGCACCGTTAAAGGCGCCGGGCCGATCACCTGTCCAGGGAGGCTGCGCCAGGCCAGCATTGAGCATCCGGCGAATCGTATCCAGGCTCCTGCCACTACCTGGTGTATGGGCTGCTTCATTCTGAAGTACTCGGATGGCACACGCCAGCCTTGCTGCTGCATCCTCCCGATCTGCCTGATTTGTTGCCGTTTTCAGTATCTGAGCCTCGACTGTGGCAGCTGAGAAGATGCAATAGCTTATTTGATATGTCATGAGTCGGTGGGGAAAGGTACGGGCATATAAACTATACATTGTATGTATCCTTTTCGAGTGTGTGACACATACGCTTGTACTGGATGCCCTAAGCGCCGCGTCACGAGAGTTCAAGTACGGCCGCCGCAAGAGGATGTGCAATGCATGATACAGGAGACTGCGACTGTCAGTACGATAGCATGTGAAGCAGATGTGTATGAAAGCCCTACTTGAGTGAGATGATGTGAGGTGGAGGACTTTGCTGTAGATTCCCCATGTCACGGATCTTCAGAGATGGTGGCATTACATCGTACCAAGCTCGAAGCCTCGCATCAAGATCGTTGATGTTTGTCGCAAAGTCTTCAGTACTGGGAGTATTTGAGAATAACAACATCATGTCTGTCGTTAGTTCGTGAAGCTGACAAAATGTGCAAAACGTCGTGCTGTTCCAGGATGGTGTCGGTGTGTACATATTGCTAACCTCTACCGCGTGCATAGGTTCCCAGTTCCGGGCGTCATCGAATTTGTCCAGGATCTCAGTGCTCGGGTACGGGCGTCTTATCAATGAGGGCGGACGCCCGAGGGCAAGGCTCAAAGTCTTATCCCATATATATGCCGAGTTGTACAACCGCTTCCGGGTCTCTGTTTCTGCCGGTGTCCAGCGTTGCAGCTCGGCGAGTCTGGGCGTATCGAGATGAAGCCCAATGTCGATCATCATCCGAATCGCCATGCCGGTGTAGAGCCAGCCCTCAGAACTCTTGCCCACGGCGCACTGACGCCCCCCAAGGATAAGAAGTCCTTGTATTGTCGGTATGGTTGGCTTCTCAGCTGCCATTTCCTGCAAGAGGAGTTCCTTGGCCCGTTTAACAAAGTCCTCTCCCTTCCCGACTTCGGGACAAGACAGGTCCTGTTCGGGAAGATGCCTCGCCGCCAACGCAAAGATGCACATGAGAAGAAAATCGGAACAGTATTGCCCACCTAGAGCAAGATCCATGATGAGACATGGGCGGTAGACACAGTTGTGAAGGGGATGTAACCACGTCCAGTATATGTCTAGGAGGGCCATACCAACCTTGGTGTCGACGCCTGTTCCATTCATGAAGGGCTTTGCTTGGATAAGAGGCAGCCACGCGGAGTCCATCAAAGACCATTGAGATCGTAATGTCTCAACCTGCGCAGCTCGCTTTGGCTCCGAAACGGAGAGGGTTGAGATATTGCTAGCCCCGGCGGCAGGTGCCATGGTGCTCTCTTCCAGTGCACCAGCATGAAACCGGCTAGTCGGGCCGTTGTAGACGACACCGCCATCCTCTCCAATCCCAACTTGGAACCAAATCTCGGTCGCAGAAGAGGGATATGCGACGTCGGCTGCTGTCGAGGATGTAGTCGTGCTTACTGCCGGGCTCGTGTCTGCATTGGCCTCTACGCATCCCGAGTTTCGGCTGGGAGATAATGTGGTTGGCTGAACATCGCCCGGCACGTCAATTTGGGGCGAACGCGACCTGCTGAGGAGAGAAGCCTCCAGCAACCGGATGCGGGCGTTGGCATGTCGAAGTCGTGACTCGTTCGAGTCTTGAGATGGCCACACGCAATTCTCACCATTCTTCTGGCAACCCTTGCACACCGGCTGGTCTCCACTGCACTTGACCTTGCGGGATTTGCACCTCGCACAGGCAAAGCCGTACCTCCTGGCTCCACGACTGGCGTGTCTCGGGCCAGAAGCCGAAGTAGCGGACATCTCGACATCGGTGGTTGGACCCGGGCTCGGATTCGACGGCATTGCGGTTTGATAAGCCGGAGATAGCTATGAAAGGCCGATTTTACAGATTAATAGAAGATCGAAGGGCAACCGGGGAATTCTTTGATGATTCGCGAGGGAGGAAGTCAGGTCGAGTCTTCGGCATCTTTCCGTCGGGGTTGAAGGATCGCCAAAACCGGCCACGGCACGTGACACACCAAGTGAAAGTGCGGGGGAATTCGCGCGGACCAGAGAGTTGCCTGATTAGGTAGTAAAGGATTGTTGGAAGATTCTCAGTAAAGCAGTTCTTACCCTGGGGGCTTCTCTGTGAAGTCCTGCCACTTTCCCGTGAGAGACAAGTGAGACCGTCCAACCTCGTTAAGTATGAGTTATATGGAACTAAGCCGCTTAATAGCCGCCCTCGGATAGTTTACTTTAACTGAAACAGGTCGGTTATCTTTTAAACCTTCTATGAAAGAGCGGAAGTTGGTCAAACAAAACTAAATATTCTTCGAATTATTAAGTACTTGTCAAACTCTGCAGGATCTTTGGATAAATAATAAAACCAATATTTATAAAGCCGGCGTCGAGGACGAGAAACCATGTATTTGAAGAGCTCTGGGTATTCAGGCTTGAAACAACACACTTTCAAATTGGGTTGCAGTTGACTATTAGCGACATAACTGTCCTGCTAAAAATTGATAGACCACCGTCATGATCATTGCGGCATCTACAACAAGTTCTGCCAAGTCCTTTAATATGTCTGAGCACCCGTGGTATTGAGCTGCACTTTGTAGAGGTGCCCTCTTCCCACAATATAGAGCGTATCCTTCACCCACTGCATGTTGACAGCAACATCTCCCGTTGCAACCTTGATAATGCCCAAGAACGTGCCGTCTGCATCAAATACATGGACACCACCTGTAACTGCTCCATAGATCCTTCCGTCACTGTCGGTTTTGATGCCATCTGGGAAGCCAGCATCCACGTAGGTAAAAACACGGTCATCCGAAAGCCCCGTGTCTGTCGGAGAAATTCTATACTGGTAGATAGTCCGTCCTCCGGCTGGGTTATCTGAAGTGTTGCCGCGGTTAGTGATGAAAAGTTTGTCTTCATCCAGGTTCAAAGCCACTCCGTTCGGGTTCGTGAAAGGTCCGCCACCCGCCCCAAGCACCGCACGTAGGCTGCCAGTACGCATGTCCCATCGCCACACGCCGTTTGCCAACTCTGGCTCAAGTGTATCGTTGAAGTTGTCGTACCCGTAGTACCCATCACTAAAGAACGCCACACCATCGCGCTTGATGACGATATCATTGGGGCTGTTGAAACGGTGACCGAAGAAGTTGTTTAGAACAACCTCGGTCTTGAGGGTCAATGGATCCATGCGGACGATGCCGCCAGGTACAGTCCAGTTGCCTTCCTGTGCCCAGTAGACGCTGCCATTGTGGTAATAGGCCCCGTTGGCTATCGTCAGAGGCGGGGAAGGGGAGACCTTTTCCGTGACCGGGGGCGTCTGATTCAGGTTCGTCCGCCACACCCAGGATATGGCGTCTGCCGAGTAGCCCTCCTTGGGAGGGTGAAGCTCTGCGAAGAAGATGCAGTTACACTCGGGAGAGTAGACTGTTCCATCATGAACGATTCGCTTGGCGAAAGATGGCCCCTCTGGGAAGTCGAAGATGGCCTCGACGTCTTTCTTCGACATGTAGTCTTTCACGCCGAGTAACTAATACAAAGGTCAGTTGACACTATTAAAACATGACAGTAGTCTTAGTTTTGCGTAAACTTTACCTTGTAAAATCTCTCATCAAGGGCAATGAATTTCGCCTCCTCAAGACTGTTGAGAAGTTTCGATGCTGAGGGACTTGGTGGCCCATCAACAACTTCTGTGTCCCACCAGCTTGTAGTAACATTGCGGTTGAAGTTATCAGCCGGAAATACATTCTGAAGAGCAGGCTTGATTTGGACGATGGATGGTCCGACCAACAAGCCAGAGATATGAGGTGGTAACGCAGCGGCGCTGCCGAATTGAGCAAGGGCACAAATCAAGGCCAAGATAGTCGAAGTCTGTTTTGGCATAATTGATAAAGCAATAAGAAGAACGAGTATCGAACGGAGTGGTGATGATAACAAGTGGCATTTGATTCATGGTGCTCTCCTCACTTATAACAATCTGACGAGGACGTGTTTCTCTAGCCCACTAGACAAGGATCTCTCTATTTCCCCGGAAACACCTCCGCATCTTGTGAATCGTTACCCCAGGTTGCATGCCATGACCCCAGATTATCCTTGTTTGGCTGGAGCAGGTGTCCGGTATCTGATGCCGAGAAACCGAAGTGCTCGCCGCCAACCGGCTCTGGTCACGCTCGGCTCTTACAAGCGGAAAACCAAGGTAATACTCATGCAGATAAAATACCTGACTTGTTGCGTGATTTGTACCACAGCTCTTTCTAAGGCGGGGTAGAAAAGGCTATCGACTTTGTGCACAACTGGTGCTCTAAATGATAGCCTTGGTGTTTTGCTCCATGCTCACCACTCTTTCTGTCTAAGTGAAGATAAGTGGCAGAATTAAAAATAGTGCTCTCAAAAGTCGATACAACTTTCAATAGTTTGTTGACTTGGCGATTCCCTTTGCGTCGCGATGAGTGTCGCGGGTCGCAACAAAGATCCTTGTTTCGGAAACAATGCTGGCGTTGTACCCAATGCTGCGAAATACCACAACAGCTTTAAGACAAGGCTTGTGAGATATTTCCATAGTAAGCAGATATTTGTGTACTAATCGCGGGTTGAAATACTCCTTCGAAGCTGGACAACAAGTGCCCAACAGCAAACAGAGACTCATCCACCGTCAAGGGCTCAACAGGCAATAAGGCGAACAACGACGAACATTAAGTGACGGCACTTGGAGACTTGAATATTCTGCTGCTGTTTCTAATATATAATCAGGAAGCTAGTCGTGGCTGCTCAAGGAATCGGGCTTTTGAGGTGAGCACTGGAGTGAAGCAGTCCCCTGGATACTTTCGTCTCAACTCAAACTACCTTCAAGCCCCTCTTTAGCAGCCAATTCCTCCGTATTGCATCCACTGGCTGCACTACAGCTCATTGGCGACTCAAAATCTCTTAATGTGAACTTGTTACCATCCAATAGTCTTTCAATGTAGAGGATGTCGGATTAGATCAAGGAAATTACAGATAGTTCACAGGGCAAAAGAGAATAAGGTGAGGGTCTAGACAGGAGATGAAGAGACTGTATAGTGATGTCCGTGTTTCTCGCTAGCTATCGTATCCAAGACATTCAATTCTCCTGCGTCCGGGCGGCCACCAGCAGAACGACGATACTCCACCACAGCCAACACTGTGTCCAGCTGCCGCATTACTTCATTTCCTTACAGAACGTAGCGATACATGGGATGAGCATCACCAATATCCGCAATGTCCTCAGGAATGTGGTCAATATCGCTCTTGCCATGCTCCTGGTCTCGCTGGCGATTCTGCCAGCGCAGGCTCAGGCTCAGGATGATGGCAACGAAAGAGGCACAGAGCAAAACACCACAACAGATCCACATGCCCTTCTCATAATACGGACCCTCCGACTTTGGAAAGATCCTGGCTCCGAGGATGGGACCGCACTGGCCGACCATTCCAAAGATGGTCAAGCCAGCTCCTCGCTTGGACGAAGACCCTTGGTTGTCAGTGACCCAGGTAAAGGTCAGCGCGACAGCTGGGAATACACCAGCGCAAACAAGGAACGTCGCAAAGTAGCGAATTCCGGTAGTGTGAATCGTGGCGAGAAGGATGTAGCCCACGGCACCAACCGCAGAGAAAACGATGACAAAGATACCGCGTGTTCGAACACGATCAGAGAAGAAGCTAGCCAAGACACAGACGAAGTAGGCCGAGAGATACGGACAAGCTGAGAGGCCCTGGGCGCGAAGGGAGGTGTAACCCATCGACGTCAGGATGGTAGGTAGGTAGGCCGGCAGTGAGCCAAAGGCCGTGTTGAGGCAAAAGATGATGACGGCTTGCAGATAGTTCTTGTAGTCGTAAAAGGCTGCAAAGACCTGCTTGAGGTTGAGCTTTCCCTGTTGGTCCTGACCTCGGCCCTTGACAGCTCGGGCACCGATGATCTGGTTCTGTCGAGCATCGAGGAACTTGCACATGCTTGGCGAGGACGGGAGATAAAAGTAGGCAAGGATAGCAAGAAAGAGAGTCGGAATACCCTCGATAATGAAGAGCAGCTGCCAATTTGCAACGGCGCTCTTGGCGTGGACAATCCCGTATGCCAGGGCTGAGGCGAAGCAGTTCGCCAGGGGCGAAAAGGAGATGAACAGGCCGTATCGGAGACCCATTTCAGATCGGTGATAGAAGAAGGTCATGTACAGTGCCACGGCGGGTACAAAGCCGGCCTCGAACGCGCCAATGAGAAAACGAAGAGCCATCATGCCAGCAAAGTTGGTGGTGCCAGCCTGAATCATGCTCATGCTTCCCCATCCAAAAGCCATCATGGCAGTCCACAGACGGAGGGGGACAAACTTCCAGAGCAGGATGAGCTGTGCTGAAGAGTTAGCAACTGGGCATTTCCTGGGGCTCGCAAGAGATGATAGCTACATACCCAGTGGAAGAGAATGTAGCCGATGTAGTAGCTTGTCACGATCCACGAGTATTCACCGGAAGTGATTCCCCAAGACTCGCCCATTCCGGCTGTGTAGGCGTTGCCAATGTTGCCGCGATCGATGTAGGAGACGAGGTAGAGGAAACCGAGCCTGTCATAATGTCAGTGAGTGAGTGCTAGTAATAAGAGAGAGGGAAACGAAGCAAGCAGGGGCAGCTTACAGTGGGATCAAGCACCAGTCCAACTTGCGGACAGCAGCACGCTCCTCCTGTCGTGTCCATGACACCGTCTCAGGCTCACCTTTTTCGAGCCCGTCTTCGAGATGGTTGGCCTCCATGTTGGACTTGGCGAGGTCGGTTTCTGCGAGCGAAGCAGAGCGTGGTTGAGGAATCCTGAGCCTGGAGAAGTAGGGTGTGTTGGTTTTGAGCTGGAGTTGAGCAGAACGGGGATCCGTGAAAGATCTTTGGACTTTTGACGGCAAGTCGATGGGCCTTTTAATAAATAAACTTCCCCGCTCCCCAGACTCCCCAGAGATGAGTTTGATATTGAACGAGCACGCTGGGGAACATGGGGAAAGGTGGAAAGGCTGACATTGGTCGAGACCCGCGCTGCTCAAGAGCCGACAAGACTAAATTAGCACCCCCTTTGTTGGCGGGAAAGAGCGATCAGGAGGGCTCGGCATGATACCTAGCGCGATCCTTGGCCATGTCGCTTCACACTGGTTGGTCGATGAGCTTCATGCCACGCGGAATAGATACCGAGATGCCGCACTTTCGGCATGAATTGCGAGCAGTGGTGACGGAATGGGGTCAAGTCCTCCGCTTTCTATTTGTACCTGGGTAAATTACCTTCCTCACACCATCTGTTTGCTGCCGACATACATTGCGTCTTTGCTCGACGCCTTGTGCCCTCTTATGCTGCAACACGCCTCTGTTTGCAATAGTTGTTCCCAGGCCACCCCACTAGCTGGAGCTCACCTCCCGCCATGTCTCCGTCAAGACTACAGCCAGATGGCCTTTCTTTTGACGAGTTCTCAATCTTGACGCCCAATGCCATGCTTGGCTATGGGTACAACTCAGATCATTTCTGGTATGGCATCAGAAAGTACAGGCCCACCGCTATCATTGTGGACAGCGGCTCTACCGATGGCGGACCCTACAAGCTTGGAATGGGCAAGATGACTTGTGGCCGGGGATCGTACATCCGCGACCTCGAGCCCATGTTGGCAGCATGTTTCCACCACAAGATCAAGGTGCTCATCGGCTCTGTGGGAGGTGATGGCAGCAATAAGCATGTCGCTGAGATGCTCGCCATTGTTACCGAGATCGCAGAACGAGAAGGATACTCATTCAAGATTGCAACTATCGACGCAGGAATGGACAGAGAACTCATCAAAAGACGGATAGCAGAGGACCGTGTTGGCCCATGTGGGCCCGTCGACCCCCTGACTCAACAAGATGTGGACTCGGCCGTCGACGTCGTTGCCCAGATGGGCGCTGAGCCGTGAGTTCAATAACAGGCCCCTCCTCAAATGAGTACGATACTGACTCTAATTTGCAGGTTCATCGAGGCTCTTAGCAGTGATCCAGACATCATTCTAGGAGGCCGCTGCTACGACCCAGCTCCCTTTGCGGCCTTTTCCATCTTCAAGGGCGTTCTGCCCGACGTGGCATGGCATATGGGCAAGATCATGGAGTGCGGCGGTATCTGCGCCGTCCCGAAGGGGCGGTCTATGATTGCCACCATGCGCAAGGACTCATTTGATCTCACACCTCTGTCGCCAGCAGAACGATGCACTCCCCTGTCTGTTGCTGCACACACGTTGTACGAGAAGACAAGGCCCGACCGCCTCCCTGGCCCTGGGGGTGTGCTTGATCTCGACCAGGCAGAGTACGAGCAGATCACAGAAAAGACCTGTCGAGTGTCTGGGGCAAAGTTCATCACAACCCCGTACCAGGTAAAGCTCGAGGGCGTCACCCACCTGGGTTACCGCACCATCTTCATCGGCGGTATCCGAGACCCGATCCTGATCGGCCAAATCAACGACTTCCTGGAGAGGGTCCGTCAGTACTCACAGAACCTCTTCCCTGAACTTGACCAGTCAGAGAAGTGCCGGCTCATCTACCATATTTACGGACAGAACGGCGTTATGGGTCCCCTGGAGTCTGAGAAGTCGACTCCTCACGAGATAGCCGTCATGGGTGAGGTTGTTGCACCAACATCAGAGCTATCTCACACCATCGCAAACAATGTCAGAGCATCCATCTTGCACTTCCCTTATCCGGGCCAGGTGGCTACCACAGGCAACTTTGCGAGCCCTCTGTCGCCCCACGAGCAGGATGCTGGTGGTGTCTTCAAATTCAGCCTGTACCACCTGGTCGACCTCAACGAGGGAGAACAGACGTCCTTGTTCCCTATCAACAACCACCAAGTTGGCTCTACGCAAGCATCTCCTGCACCTCTACCGATCATGTCGGACAAAACCTTCAAGGAGCTCGACAACGGGGAGCTCGCGCCTCTCACTACCAAGGACGTCCCCAGCGACAGTACCGAGCTCAAGAACCTGGCGCGCATCATCCGGTCAAAGAACTCTGGACCGTTTGAAATGACTTTCGACGTCATGTTTGACCAGAAGCAGGTTTATGATCGCGTCAAGGCCTCCAATGTCTTGACTAACGAAACCATCAAGAAGCTCTACCACGTCAAGGACGAGGACATCCTTACAAACATGTACTTTGAGCCTGCACTGGCCTGGAAGTGCACTATCAAGCGGCCATGGGCCCAGGGAAGTGTTGGCGAGCTGGATACTCTAGGTACACAGCAGCATGGTCCGCTTTTGAACATTGTAGTACCTGCTGCCAAGCCTGCGAGCAATGGAACAGTGGACGGCGTTACCAAGGTCAAGGGTATTTTCAAGGCCAACGGCCACAGACGCGAGTCTTTTACGGCCAAGCACGTAGTCGAGGAGATTTGGCATGGACTGGGCCTCCCTATCGAAGCACTCAGCTCTCTTGACCTCCCTGGCGACGATGGAAAACCCCAACTGCCTTCTTCATACAAGATCGGTATCCTGGCCCAAAGCTCTATAAGCTTGTCTGCGCTGGCAGCGGCTCAGATCGAAGCCCTCCGCACCGGCTCCTCGGTTCCTCCTCAAGTCCAGGTGCCTGCTGAGCACGCAACCGTTGAGTTCAAGTCCGAAAGGCTTTATATCCTCGATGGAAAGCCTGCACCCTCCCCCTGGGGCCCAATCGGCGGGCTTCACAAGACTTCAGATGGCCATGTTCGCGTCCACGACTCTTTCCCCAACCACGGAAATGGCATGCTCGAGCTGATGGGGTTGCCACTGGATGCAACTCGTGATCAACTATCCCAGAAGATCTCGTCTTGGGCGGCCGTCGACCTTGAGAATGTTGCCCTCGACAGCAAGCTTGCTACATATGCATTGAGATCCTATCAGCAGTGGGACTCGTTACCTCAATCGAAAGCCGTGAGCGATTTCCCCATCTCCCTCAGGCAGCTCACCAAGGGAGATGTCAAGGGCCTCCCCGACCGAATATTGACTGCTCAAGGCTCTGGGTGCCTCCGTGGCCTCCGAGTTTTGGACATGAGTCGTGTAATTGCTGCTCCTCTCTGTGGCAAGACCCTCGCTGCCCACGGAGCAGATGTCATCTGGATTACATCGCCTACCCTGCCTGACCTGCCCACCATGGATAGAGACTTTGGCAGGGGCAAGCGAACCGTCCAGCTAGACATCCAACGCCCCGATGACAAGGAACGCCTACTAGAGTTGGTCAAAGGTTGCGATGTATTTCTCCAGGGCTTCCGACCTGGCAGTCTGGCCTCCTACGGACTGTCCCCGGAAGAGCTCCTCAAGATCAACCCAAATCTGATCTTTGCCAACATGTCTGCATTTGGACCCGAGGGCCCATGGTCCGGCAGGCGCGGATATGACTCGCTTGTGCAGACTTGCTCGGGCATGAATGTTTCAGAGGCCGAACACGCGCGCCAGGGCGAGGCGGCGCGCCCAACTCCCTGCCAGGCTCTCGACCACGCCGGCGGCTACTTCCTCGCTACGGGTGTCGTTGCGGCTCTGTATCGGCAGGCAACCGAGGGAGGTTCTTGGAGAGTAGACGCCTCTCTCGCTAGAGCAATGAAGTATCTGCGTAGCTTGGGGCAATACCCTGGCGCCACTGGGTTCGAGGTCAGGGATTTTTTGAAGCCCGAAGATGTGCCACAAGACTACTACGAGACCAAGAGCACTGGCTTTGGGGTCATGCAGGCCATCAAGCATAGTGCTACGGTTAAGGGTCATCAAGTAGGATGGGATGTCATGCCAAAGCCCTTGGGATCAGACAAGGCAGAGTGGTTGTAGATTAGATCTTGCTGTTATGTGTTATATAACATGTTTTCTTCGAGGACATTAGAAATTCCGAAGGCTGCCACACAATTACGTCCCTCTCATTCTCAATCTGTTTACTGCTGGGACCCCCATGACCGGCCGTTATGTCGTTGATTCCAGCTATGACAGTGCGGTTTTGGTCGTCCGACATAAAACACTGCCGCACACACGACAGGAGATAAAAGAAGATCAATAGTAGTAGCAATTGGTCAAATATGGTTAATCCTCATTCTCAAGTCCCCTCAATACCATACATTTAGAAAATAGCCACGGCCGAGGGGGGAGATGCTACTCCTCCAGGAATGTGCAGTGGCACACTAACAAACATGAAAGACCATCTCTTTTCCTTGCTGCACTTGTCTGCCAGGGCTTCCAGGTCGAAACTTTCGCCGATAGGCATCCCCCATCCACTCAAAAATACCTCGTGCATTGCCACGCCGCACGGCCGGGGACTGGGCCAAGCCTCGTAGGCCACGGTGTCACTTGCAACAGCTGCAAAGGCATTCTCCCAGTGCCATCGGATAGCTTCTTCACTGGCTTCGACACCACAGGCAGCTCGTACTTGGCGATGGGGTAGTTGCGCCTGTTCGTGGATCGGGAGGGCCTTGTAGGCAGAAAGCCAGCCTGTGCGGATGAGCAGGATGTCTCCAGGGCGAAATGTGACGTTCTGAGACTGCGCCACGACCTTAAGCTGAGAGAGCGGGATCTCCTCGGCGGCGAATGGGTCGATGCGAATGCCATGTAGCTGAGACCAGGCGAACCAGTCGAGTAACACGCCCCGGCCTGTGATAGTTGACCGGGCAAGGTTATGCACTCCTATCTTCAGATTTGCCGCTTCTCCAGAGATGTCTGCTTGCGTGACACCATTATAGTACTCTAGGGTTGACTGATAAGGATAGTGCCGTAGCCCATCCCAGTGACTTGAGCCTTGGGTGTTGATGTCTAGCTATGGAGGGTTAAGGGTGTCAGCACCGCCCTGTAATATTAGATCCAATAAGCACAAACCTCGTCGTCATTGGCGTGGCCTTTTGCAATGATTCGGTGGGAGCAAGGTTTTCGCACCGGGTTCATGGGCTGTACAAAAGCATCTATTGAGAGACTGTTGCGTATTAGCTAACTCAGATGCAATAAAGCCCATGGATGTTGGCAGAACAGGAATTGTTAGGAGAAGATTACTAACCTAAGGGGAACTGTCTCGCCCGTTTTAATCTCCCACGCAGCTTGTTTTCTCACCTCAGGCGTCAACAAGTTCACTGTGCCCAGCTCATCGTCCTTGCCCCAGAGGCCCCAAGCAGAAAACTGAGGGTGGCCCTGCTGTAGAGGGAGGTCTTCAAAGGCGGGGCGAGCCATGTTAAATCTAGCCAACTCGATGTTACAAGTGTGTAATTTGGCAACTGGAAGTGTGTGTCTCGAACAAGCCCCAAAAAGAGGCTCTTTTGAGCTCTTCTTGCCAACGAGATCTCGTCGAGAGTCGGAGTGGAGCTCGGCATCTTCTCCGTGGAGGGAGGCGGTATTGATGCCGAAGTCAAAAGTGGGTATACTTAGTAAAGCCTCAAAATCGGCCACCCCCGTCAAAAGTTCCTCCTGACGAGAGGTCCGCTAATTAGGAAAAGAACCATTAATTCGGAAAAGAAAGAAGATAACGTACTTAATAAGCATGCGGATCAGACAAGCATGCGGATCAAAAATCTTAACCTTTACAACATAAGTCACTATAAAAACATAACAAACCATTTAATCAATTAAAACTAATCGCTAT
>SSHR01002607.1:0-18473 GCA_006518225.1 Fusarium neocosmosporiellum
ATTCCTCTGCCTATTCTCCTTCTAATTCAGTTACCTACCCTACACCATTTTCAGACTTTATAGTCTATTTCCTTCAGTCTTTTACAACTCGGGATCCCTGACTGCTCATGTTGGTCATCTCCCGTCAAGCTTCGGGATATTCGCATGCAGTGTAACTCCGATCCTCGTGGAACACCAGAGCTGCGAGATGAGAAACTGCCGGCCGAGGTGTCATGCTTCCCGAGGATCGAGAACATCATCGGGGATCGCGAGATTCCACAGCTACTCTGAATAGGTAAATAACGAGTCTGGATCCTCATCGGTATGGGAGAGAATGGGTCGCTGGACCTGACTCAGTGTGGACCACGCGTGGGCAACCGAGAATCATGGACCAGAAGGAAAGCAAAGAGTCCAACAGACATTGGAGGCGTACGGGAGCTACCCAAGAGTCTCGTGCCCGCACTGTAGAGTGTAATCCGAGCCAAGCTTTCCAGGTGGAGAGGCTTTGCCGGCGGCATCCCGAGGGGTACTACGTAGTAAGACCGGAGATTAGGGGATGAGGCGAGCTCCCGTCATATATCAAAATCGTAAAAATGCTGGCGCTGCAAGTCCGCCAAAAATGGTTGCATTGGTCTGTCACTGACTGCCCTGTGGTAGGATATCTGGCTGGAGCCCGCAGCGGGAGCCACTGCTCCCGAGGGGATTGAGCATGGAAGCTGCCACTAGGCCATCGACTTTTGGCTGCTTATGGCTCAAGGTACAGTATCTCGCTTGATAGTATGCAATAGGTGCGTAACACGTTCGGTGATGCTGAAAAGTGAGAATGGGGGAGAGCAGGAGAAGAAGCCTGCGGTGCCCATGACAAGGGAGACAGACACTGAATAGGCATTAGCCGCAACAATGCTGCTAGTCCAGCTGTCCAAGACGCGTCTGCCCCGCGAAGGGATACCGGAGGAGATCCAAAACAAGATGATAACACCATTGAAAGAGGTGAACCCAAGATATCGCGTCTGAGCCAGTTGAACGATTCGCACACAGAGTTTTCCAGCGCCATCTCAGCGAACGGAAGATGGGTCACCACTGAGGGAACCCCTGCCCATCAGATGACGCTAGGGCCGACATGGGAGGCGGAAAAAAGCAAACGATGGTGGGCAAGGGCGTGCATGGCGCAAGTAGGCGGCCACATTTGTCTGATTACACTTTGGTCTTTGACGGTGGTGGCAGGATATGACAGATCATTCTGCGAGGACCTGTCGAGTCTTGGATTGTCCAACACAAGGTCTCGACAGGAGTAGCAGACGCAGGGCTTGTCACTCTGGAGATGGAGGGAGAGTAGCGGACCAGAGGACGCGGGGTGAGACTTGGTAGAGAGCTGGCAGATCGATGATGACATTTGTGCGGCCAAGAAGCAAGTCGACATGAGATCGCCGCTTTGAAGAGATTTGGATGTTTGAACGGGGAGAGCCGTTTGATTCTGTGTGACACGAAACATGTGAGTGTGTCTGTGGTTGCACGCACACGCTCATCTCATGATGGATATCCAGTGTCGGAACTGGGACGGAGCAAGGCCGACCACTTCGGGCTGACAACGGGGATGACGGTGATGGACAAGGCCTGGGATCCATATCGAGGATTACCGAGTGCTCACCTAATCAATTAGCTGGGCAGGGCAGGCAACAAGAGCCCCGATGTGAACTGGCGTTGATGGCCGGGGTGCTGAGAGCGGAGGCTAGGACAAGCGAGACCGAGCGGGAAGTGGATATGTCCATCCCACTATGGATAGGGAGGCGCATCAAGGCAATCAACTCCCCAGCTCCGGCTTCTGAGACGCTGAAAAACTTACGATACGACGAACAATTGCAGGAGGTGGGTATGTGGTTGGATTACAGGCGCAGCTGCCACGCTCGGTGCCACGCTCGCTCGCTGCAGCAGGCGTTCTTTGTTCGACAGGACGTTGAGAAATGAAGTGCAGATAAAATGGAGCCCGACAAAGAGCAGAGACAGACAGCCAAGCCAAGATGGAGATGGATGAAAAGGAAAAAACTGGAGCTGAAAAAGGAACGGTTTTTGGCGAGGGTCAAACCCGGCGTTGCCGGGAGAATCAGCTCCTGTACCTACAGCAGGAGCACCTCGGGAGCTGGAGCAGGAGCAGTTCAGGCACCGTCCCAAATGGGAAGGGACATTGTAGCACAGTACGACATGCGTCAGTGCGCATACCGTCGTTCCTTCTTCCTCTACTCCGCACTGCGCAGTAGTTAGGTCCCAGAGATCTGAGTTATTACCAACCGCCAATCCAATCCATCCATCGTAATGTCTCATCCGCAAACTTACCATCAGCCGGCCAGGGGCGTGAGAAGAGCCGATGTTCAGCCCCCATGTTCCCCTGCTCGGTTCCTAGCTTCCCAGGAGGATCCCTGGATCGGCCCCGGAAGATCGACCGACTACACTGAGGCCCTTGACCTGCGGCCTCCGCGACGGGGTCACCATCGGGCTCCACGCCGATGACAGAGCCACGCATCTTGCCCTATCACCGCTCAGTCCCTCCAAGAGCCTTGTCTAATTGCTGCCGAGACGGTCTCCCGTAAGCCTCGCGTTAGCGGTTCTGCTTGGGGGGCCGCCAACGCCCTAACGAGCTATTCCTATCTGCCCCTTTGTTATGACTCCAGCCGCCCTTGTTCCAGAGCGCGTTCGCGTTCTAAGGGAGCGCACCTCGATGACCAGACACAGGCACCCGACGTCTCCATTGCCCCTCTAACCCTTCACCTTTTGACCCTTTCAAAGGTAATAGACTTCGGATATTGACAAAAGATGAGAACAGGGGAAATGAGGGAATCGAGGGAAGCTGGAACTATTGCCTTTTACCCTTTTGCCGACCGCGAACCCGGGTCTGCAATATTGACAGATTGTCGGACCTGACAAGTTCCCCGAGGCTTTTGGTGGCAGCTGAGATGGAAAGCGTCCACTATGGTTCAGCGACGCATCATTATTTTGGCCATCGGCTCTCAGCTAGAGCGCCTCGGCACTGGACCTTGGCCTGGCCTCCCCGGCCGAGTAGACCCGACCGGCCACCATGAGCGAGCCCACCACAATCCACACCACAGCCTCTCTGCGCCTCCGGCTGCCAGGCTAATGTTGAGTAACCCGAGGATGCGTTTACGGAGAGCGCACTGTCCGTAAGGACAACGGCCGTTCTCCAGGCGTTGGGGCTCGTCAATAACCAGAACCGTGCGTGGCTCAGAGTAAGCCTGTTACGGTAGGTGATGGCCGTGAGGCTCTGGATCGGGCTGACCATCTCCCAAACGTCAATAGGGTCTGGATGTCCTTTTTCCTATTGTTCTCACTCCCTGCAGCCGCCCTTCCCTTGCTCGCACGCGTCTTTTAGCCTGGCGCGATGCCGTTCGTCCTCTCAAGATGCGCACTATTCAGCCTGTATCACACCAAGGCACGTTGGCCGACCACACCCATGTCGCCCTCCTGCGCTGCAACCTTGTAGTCGCTGCTTTTTCTTTCACCGGACCTGGAGCCTGGCCAGCCAGCTGCCAGCCTTCCTAGACCGTACTGAAGCCGAGCGTGGAATGACATCACGAATTTCCCGCGCACATGGCGATCTGCCTGGAGAGAGAGGCCGACGTTGATCTTCCCGCGTTGTTGCTTGTCAACGGCACAACGCTCCGAAACGCCCATATCGGAACAGGGGTCACCTATCCCGACGGCCGGTTCCCCAGTGTCATTGGGTCCGAGGACAGTACGGTTTGTGAATACGTACCGTCACAATTGATACTGCACCCTCAGGTACAGCCGCAACTCGCGTTGAGTGAGACCTGCGCCGCAACACAAGTCTCATTGCTTTTCTCACGTAGGGCCAGATTACTGCTTTGCCCCCTTTGCAGAGATCTAGAGTCTCCACATCTTCATCTGTTGAGAGAGCATCTCTTGCACCGATGCTTCTTACTCGAGAGGGCCAAAGGGAGTCGAGTATTGAACACCCAGAGGGCTCTGGATGGGGCATGTCTCTCCTTGAGAGGTTACACATCCAGGCACGCTCAGGAACACACAACTCGGATCCTCTCGGCCAGAATAGCCTTGTTTCAGCTCGACGGTCTTTAGGCGGAGATTTGCCTTGGTCCATTCCAAGTCTTGTCCCATTCCTCCATGTCCTGTCCATTACAGCTGGGGGCGAGAGAATCGGCGGGCCCAGAGGAGATCTGATGCGCCCCCGCTCAATTGCACCCATCACCACAGCTATGGGGTTAGTTGAGCTGTCTGGGGATGGAGGGGGAGGTGTGGTGAATGGCTCTGGAGGCTTGACAGGCCCAGTGGCAGATGTGCGAGATAGTGGGCTGGTGTCGGATCTCAGCAGTAGTCCGCCCTGTGGGGTACGGCTCATGAACTCATCATGCAGGGACTCGATCTCGTTTCTTGCTTGGTCGTGGGCCTGGTTGATGCTAGATCCAGGTGTGTGCGCATCACAACATCCACCCTCCTCCCTCTCGCCTTGGTCGGGATCCGCAGCATGGTCCAGGGCAGAAGGGTCAACTGGTAAGGTGTGGCTTCTTGGGGCCAGGGACCCTATTAGCACACGCCCATAGTTGCCTCGCACGCCGTCGCTGCTAACATGCTTGTTCAGTGTAGCTCGACTACTACGAATACAGGCATCCTTTGTTCTCTTTTTTTTATCGTCCTGCGCCTTCCTCTGGCCTTGGCTCTAGTCAAGTGCTCAAGTGCCCGCCGCTCGGGTCAAGTGCCAAGTCTGTCATGGTCTCCTTATCGGCTCTGCTCTCGTTGTATAACTAGTTGTGTGCTAGCCGAGCTGAGGGTGTTCGAGGGCACGGCGAAACATCCCCAGGGACACTTAGTGATAACTGATACACCATCGTCCAAAACATCAGACATCTATGCGAGCAATATTGTACAGAATCCACAGTGGAGCACGCCTCTCCCGCCCTACTCCTCGGGGAACGATCGAGATCGCCTGTCTACAGACCATAAACCCCAGTCCGCATTCTTGACCTGCTGCAGCGCACGTCTTGTCTCTCAGTCCCTTTCGACTAACGCTAGGTACATTGGGAGGATCTCCTGGAGTTGATCTGCAGTCTGGGATGTCAAGCCTGCAGGTCTCTTACAGTACAGCCCATTCCACCTCATTCTCTATATCTTCAAGGGCGTCCGTCGTCGTCGACGAAAAAGCATTCCCGACAAGATTCACCAGATCATTGAGAGCCTGAAAGCACCAAGACTCTTGACTGTTTCGACCGAGTCTCTCGAGAACCGTCGCCCTTCCTAAGGAGACTCAGACATATACATCTACTCAAACACTCCTTCTTCTATCATTTAATCCATCACCACCACACTCCCTTTCATCATTATTATCAAGATGCAGTTCGAGTCGGATTTCCGGTTCGACATGGACGACAGCTTCAGCCTGTGCAGCCAACCCATGTCCTGCCCTTCAACCACGACTAGCTTCTCATCCGCCTCGTCCGCCTATGACCCCTTCACGCCTACATCTCGACGGTCAACTCCTCATGAATTCGGCACCATGGAATTCGACGGCCCCTACAGCGCGTCCTCACAACGGGCTGAGCTTACTCCCCCTTCATCCTCGATGGGAAAGTTTCTCTTTGGCCCCGTCAAGTCAGAGCCTGAGCAGATGCCCTTCTCTGACGGTCTCCCCAACACCCCCATCAAGCGAGAGCATATTGGCTTTGATTATGAGCAGATGCTTGAAATGAACATGGCTCGCCAAGGTTCCATGGGATCATTGACGCCGTCAAACTCTTTTGGCATGTATGGATACTCTCCAGGGGCATCCATGGGAGCAGCCTCTTTCATGATGACACCCACTCAGAGCCTGTCTGGTTCTGAAGCTGCCGACACCGCTTCATCTTGGTCCTGTGCCAACGACAGCCCAATCTCTTTCTTCCCCAACAAGCAGCTCTCGAGCGAATTTGAGTCTTTTGACCTGGACCGACACTCCCAGTCCCCGCTGGGTGCTTATTCTCTGCACGACCCTAACTCGCCCAACCGGATGCGTGCTCAACGAAAGATGATGGTGCACGAGATCCAGCGAAAGACCACAGAGCTTCAGCGTGCCCAGATTAGATCATCAAGGAAGCGATCCGACAAGCCTGAATCCGCTCAAGTTGACGTTGTCCGGAGGGCCATGTGCAAGTGCGATTACCCTGGCTGCCACAAGGCGTTCCGACGCAACGAGCATCTCAAGCGTCACAAGCAAACGTGAGTGGTATTCCCCCTTGTAGAATGGTTTCACATACGCATAAGCCTCAGACATGGTGGCTAACTCAGACTCGACAGATTTCACGGTGAAGGCCCCAACCGCTTCTCTTGCGAGTTCTGCGGAAAGGACCAATTCAACCGCCAGGATAACCTCAACAACCACCGCAAGTTGCACGCACGACCCAACAGCCGCAACCGCGGAGTGGAGTTCATCCCAGCGGCAGTTCCTGTGATCCAGCAGGAGGAGCGCAGCCGGAAGCGACGAGCACCGTCAAAGGCTAAGGCCGAGAAGCGGGACCCCGAGTACTGAGCAGAACACATGGACTCATTCTCGCCGGGTACCTTGCTTGAAGGATACTGCACCTCGCCACCAACGAGAAAACAAGACAGTCGAGAGGAGCGAGTGGGGACGCTCAGATGAGACATACAGCACAACGCACCCGCACCATCCGCTTGGAGACATGCACGCACACGCACACACACCTACTTACATATTTGGCCACGCACATTCACATTCAACATTTTCGACATAAGAAGCGGAGCTGGGAAAAGAGAAGAGAGGCTTGAAGCATCTGCAGCCCGGCCGTCACTTCGACGCCACAGGCAGCACAGTAATGAGTGGCTCAAGCAAGAGGCCCCACTGGGAAGAAGGATGAGGAGGAAAGAGACGACGAAAGGATTGAAGGTGTAATGGCTGTACGATTGGAAATTGAGAAGGCGGTAAAGGGTTTGTTTTGTCGGCTTGCATGATTTTGTTGTCACACACAACCAAGTCCATTATCAGCGGTGTTGAGGCGTTTGTTTTTATGGGGGGTTCTGAATCGGTGTCAAACGAGGAATCATTATTTTGTTGGTTTTTGATCACGGCTGTATTTTGCATTCTTGATGAAGGAGTGGTCCAGAGGAGATGACGTGGCGGGCATTGGAGTGTGCAAAAGAAAAGGCCCAGCTAGTATTCCAAAAAAGATGAATCATTTTCACCATTTACCTTCCAGTCTTTGAACGAGGACTCTGAGACTGCGTGACATGATGCTAGGAGAAAATGCTCCATGAAGGTGGCGCTCAGTGTAGGATTGGCGTGGAGATATGATGATGATGAATGGATGATCTAGGCACTTTTTGTGACTACGAGGTGGACTAAGAAGACCAAGAGAGACAGGAACGAAGACAAGTTGCTAGAATCAAGACTTGTGGTAGTTTGGCAATGCTGGTATTGGGCTCTAGCTGACTACCTATTCCAAGAGGGGGATGAGGCGACAGGAGGCAAACGATATCAGATATGATAGATGCGAGGTTGAGGAAACCAAGCCTGTGATTGGAAGAGGAAAGGAGCCTGACGCAGATTGAGCCACCGAGTTGCGCCTCGGGTTCCCAGCATATCATTGACGGGCAAGGTTGCTCGCTTACAACGGAGACCCCATATTGTCTCAGATCTCTGGCGAGGAACCGTCGATCCGCGAGTCAAAAGGGACCACTTTAAAGCAGACCAGTCCGGCGCCGGCGCCGGACCTCTGAGGGCGCACACGGACTCGTTTCTTCTGCGGGATGCAGCCGGGTAGTAGGTATCCCACTGCGCTGGGTTTGGTGGGAGAGGGCGCGATGAGTCTCGGGATCTGACAAGTGACTGGACAATATCGAGAGGCTGCACAGTACTGCATGCTGTTGGTGGCATCTGGGAGGCTAAAACATGGCGTGTGGGAGTGAGAATGTCAATCGACGAGAGAGACTGGTCTAGTGAAATGTACGTGTCTGGTCTGCTGTTCTGATAGTGAGGGAATGTCAATGGCGTCTTTTGCGTCTTTGCCCCGACCAATGTCCCTCCCCCTTCTCACCCGCCGCCGCCCGTTGAGGAAAAGAAAAAGGGCCAACGTGTGCTGTACGTTAGGTGGCAGGATATGCATAACTGCAGGCTGATGCACAGGGTGAAGGTATGCAGAACGGCGGAGATTGCATAGGGGGCAGAGGGAAATGGCGATGGGCCTCACTCGCTCACCATGGCTTTGGGACTAAGTGCGTAAAGTAGACCAGTCGACGATCGAGGAACTCGGGGAATGCCAAGAGTTGGCCTTATGGGGCTGAAAGGTACCAGTGCTGATAAGGGGAATGGTGACGACCTGCAGACGTTAGGGGCCATTGGTAGTATTGCATTGCATTTGTCTTGATTCAACAATCTGTAGTTGTGTTACAATTTGAGAAAAACAAGAGTGTATGTGACTGAAAGGCAAGGAGGGCTTGTCCATTGGGGGCTGAGAAAGAGGGCTGACACAGAGCCGTGGACCCTGTGTGCGAGGGAGAGGGGTTTACTCCGGCTGCTATTGTTGAGCTGGAAAGAGGGGTCCAGTCCAGTCTCAAGCCATCTTTGCTCGCTGACTGACTGAGAGGTGGTGGTGGTGGGTGTAGCAGTGGACAAGGGAGATGGAATGGGACGAGATGAGACGAGGCTTGTGTAACAAGGTTGATTCGGAAGAAGGCTCTGGAACCTAACACATGATCCAGGGGCACACACACACACATACAGATGACGGGCTTGTCTTCTTTGCTTTGGGGATGCGTTTATCTATTCTGGGGAATTGAACAGTGTCCACTATTGAAGCCATCGTCTTCGAACCAACGCCAACGCAGGTTCATTCATTCAGCCTCCCTCGGCGATCTGTCCAGCTTCCGACCGAGTCCCCACAGTGGTCAACGGGCCAAGGCGACTATGACAAAGAGGGTCTGTCGAGCTTTGCCTTTTTGGAGGGTTGGCGCTCGCCTGTGACGGAGACTAGCGGGAATGGCTTCAGCTGGGTTCTTTTGTCAACGTCTTTTTTTCCCCGGCGGCAAGTGGACTTTTCAACGGGTGATTAGATAGAGTTCATCCCACTGCCGAAACTCTCTTGATTTTCATCGGCAAAGAGGACGCAGAGAGCAAATGCCGTGATACATACATGCGGTGTTAATTCCTCAGTCCAGCTCGTACCTGTAGCGAATACGGAGGGGTTCGAGGGAGATCCGTATCTAGACAAGAAGCCACGCGCTGGAGTGGATGGTTGCACAACAGAAACCGTCAGTTGTGATAGTGACAATGACACAGCCAAAAACGGAGGATGGAAAAAAAGAAAAGTACCTAGGAAAAAGAAAAGACGGCATGACCGTGATCGACCTACGCCGTGCGGAGACGTCACGTAGCACAGTACGATTGATGATTGCTTCCCAGGTTCTGCTTTTGCGAGATGTGATAGATGTGAAGGAAGAATGTGTAGAGATGCGAGATATAGTGGAGAGATGCTGTGTAGCCTGCCGGAGAAATTTACTTGGCGATCAACTTGGAATAGAGAGATCTTGGCGATGGAGTTGCAGGTATCAGATCCTAGGGCGATCAAGGCCAGATGGAGGAGCATTGCATCATGACGTAGTGAAGCTGGTGAGGCGAGATGATGGGTATTGATGGATGCCCCCATCCCATCACCAGGTGCAAACTATGGGGGCCTCGGAGTTGCCCCAGACCATACTAAGTATTTAGTCTATCCAGTACAGAATACAAATTACAATTATCGTGATTTATCATTCTTAATTGTCGCTTAATGAATATCATTTACTAGCCTCTTCGGCATCACCATCTTCATCCCAGTCTGGCTGCTCTTGGCGTTGGCGGAGGTGGAGGCTCACAAAGAGGACTGTGTGTAGCGTAGCGTACGGAGCAGCTCGTCCGTCAATCCCTCCCTCCACCTTCATCATCCGAAAAACCAACCTCCACTTCAGCCGAAGCGACATTCAACAACAGCTGAGCAGCGGAGCTTCATTCATCTCCCATCTCTGAGTCTATTGCAGCCTATTCAACCAGGCACGTGCCACTCCCAGCCCCCCCCTCTCTCCGGTTGTTTGCTTGTCTGTTGGTGGCGCCATCATCGGAGCGGGGGCCGTCAGGCCTCAAGTTACCGTGCATGTTTCGGAAAAGGGCCCTTTCTTTGTTCCCTCCCATCTAAAAAAGAGCGCATACACGCGATGGCTTCGCTTCCTTCCTACCAGGAAGCCGTCTCCGTCGACTGGCTCCGCCTTGTGGCGCCGTACATCTCGCCTCGTGACTATGCCGCCCTGTGCCGCGTTAACCGTCGCTTCTGGGACATGTTTGCCCCACGTCTATGGAGGGATGTTGCGCAGTCGAGCAGAGACGTCGGCGTAGATTCTGAAGATGGCAAGTTACGAGACGCAGAGCCTCGTTTTGTGGCTCTCTAGAAAAATAAACCTGTTGCTGACGGTTCCAGGCCTCGGATGGCTGCTCAACTCTGTCTTTGGCCAACTCGGCCGCATGAGGCCTGAGACGAGGAGTCTTGCGAGGGTCTTTGATGTGCGGTTGGCTGGGGGTCTCTATTCATTCAACATGGGCAAGAACCCCAACAATAGTCTCAGAGAAGCTGTCAAGACTTTACCAAATCTGACCTGCTTTCTGATTGATGGACGCCAAGATTTGAACCCGGCTGAGTTTATGCACACTGAGCGGCATGTCCTTCTGTTGAGCATGGCAGACTGTCCGATCCCGCTTCCCACCAAGTTTGTGTCATACGAATGCCTTCGCGGGCTGGTGTACCTTGACATCTCTGGCATCCCTGGCTCCGTCCGGCCGTTCTTGCAGCGGGACTTGCTGCCCGAGCTGCGAGTTCTGAAAATCCGGCACAAGGAGGCTGACGATGCCGCGTTCGAGGCCCTGGCCGCCCAGTTTGAGACGCGCCTGTGGAGCCTTGATCTCGGCAGCAACAAGCTGACGGATCATGCACTCGAGTTTCTGGGCGCCCGGTGCCTGTATCCGACTGATCTGCGCTCCGAAGTGCACTTTGACGTTGAGGGTAAGCTGGAATTCGGAAGGGTCACGCCGGACTATGGGGGTTGGATCCGTGTGATTGAGTCTCCTTGGAGCGGCTCCTTTGGCCACCCGGAGCGTCATCTTGTTGATGCACCATCATACGATCCCCACGATACCCTGCCGCAGGAAGACCAGCTCAAGAGGTTGGACGGGAGAGGCCCCATCCAGTCCGACTCGGCAGATGGTGTGTGTAGGGGCCTCCTAGGCGAGGATCCCTATTTCGCGTCGGCCAGTTTCCAGTCTTTTCGGGGCCTGACACATCTGAATCTATCCGACAATCAAATCTCGTCGCTAGGGATTCGCAAGTTGCTAACACTCGGCCGTGGACACTTGCAGCAATTCAGTTGTGATTCAATGCCCCTGGTCCCGCCTTCTAGGGCCACTGCGCAAGCCTGGCCGAGGACAGCTAAATTGTACGGCTACTTCTTCGTGCACACGCTACGGCCCGTCTTGTCGTCAAACTTGCGGGCTATAAGGCTGCACCACTCGGTTGTTACGCAGATCCCTACACTCGAGATTGATGGTCTCTCTACTATGGCTCGCCTATATATCGCCGAGACCTCTATACTGCCGCGGTCCGAGAAGGCCTTCCCCCAGGCCCTAGTTCCAGACACAAACCCACGCTTGACGTCCTTGACTTTGACACGGATTCCGCGACGGTCATGTGGTCCATTGATCAGTAAACTCGTCAACTTTTTGAAGTTGTTGTCGATCCAGGAGCGAATCATCTCGGATGCCCAATCACGCCGGGGACCGTGTACGCTGGCCGGTCTGAGACATTTGCGGCTCGAGTTTGAGCCTGACACCTACGATGAGGGCTTCTCCATGGCCGAGGACTTGGATGCTGAGGAATTGATGAACTCGGGTGATAAAGGGTTCAGCTTTTTTGATGATAAGGTTCAACAACTTCCGAGACCTTCCTCTATGATCGGCCGGGCCCTGAATTCCAGTCTGCCTGTTCAGCCCGAGGACGAGTCGGTCCGACACGAGCCCGAATACCTGAGTGCAGACGTCTCGTTGGATGAGCAGCTTACCAAGGTACAGGTATGGATTGGGCCCAAGGTGAGTAGCAACCCTGTCGTAGGTGAATATCGAAGGTTGGTGCTGGAGCACCACATCCGCGACCACATCGGACCGGCGACACCTGAGCAGACACTCGCGGGGATACCCCCCTCAGCCCTGGTCTTTCACACGGCGTGGTGCATGGCGATGATGCCTCCGACTATCGAAACGCCGACGCGGAGCGACCTTGAGGCCATGAAGGATGTCCTAGTCGAGCTGAAACGGTTCCGACTGGATGGGAGGGCCAAATACCTAGAGCTGCAGAGGGAGTTTGGCGGCCGGAGAGTACCCCCCGGGTCGCCTCACGGGTTCTGGCTGGGGCGTCTCGAGGTGTCAACTCTGGAGGCGATGCCGCAGAGTCGACCTGCACAGTATTGGAGGTGAGGGGGGTGAGATGGAGAGTCATTCACCAACTTGACTATCCAGATCCCTGCCCCCTTTTTTTCTTTCTTAAGCGATGATGTATTTAGCGTCGGGCAAGCTAACCATAGCGGATGGCGCTCGGGATGGGCGATGCTAGCTTCGGCATTCACTCGGATCTGGCGTTGCTAAATTAGCCTCTGGGAATACAGACTAGGAGCCTGTCACTTGATGCAACGGGGCCTGTGCTAGTGAACAATCACGACTCAGGGAGCCAAGGCTAAACGGCGACTTGTTTCCCTAGGAAGTAGGGCAGACGTTAAACTCTGACGTTAGAGCTTCTATAGTCTCTTGACTGAGAGGAACCAAGCCAAGTCCTCAAACACTTGAAAGCAACGGCTTCATAACTATTCACAACTGTTCGTAGCACGAATGTCACTTGCTGCCTACGTGTATAGAGAGTGCTTCAACTTGCCTAACCTGTTTTCGAGTGAGTTGCCGATCCTCGGGAATCGTATTGGATACGAGTATCCAATTCGGGTATATGTTTCCCTCCAAGCATGATCGCGGTGGCCAACGTCATTGCAAGAGACCTGTAACATGATATGGTATTCATCGAGCTCAGCTGACGATGCAATCCTGCCAGCTAGTTTACCGAGGGGTCAAAATCCCAGGTATCTGGGTGTAAGCCAGCCACTCAGGTTGAAGAGAGTGAGACATCAACGTTGCCTGTATTGGCAGTCCATGCCGCCGCTGGCCAACTCGATCATGGGAACTCAAAATTGTCGATAGTTGCCAACTACGGCAATTTGACATGTTACACCTCGCCACTTGGACGAATTTCCCATGACGAGCTGAGCGGAGTTTACGGAGTAGACACACACACACGCTCTATCCACTATAACTTCGTGTTGGTTTGGGGACCGGAAATGTTCGCTTATAGCGTTCAAGACAACTGTAAACTTTAAATTCTGCAGGTCCGGGTACCTGGCGGTTTTTATCCACTGTTTGTATCGGAGTAGTTCCGTCCCAACCCTCTTTTCCCACATTATCTGGGGCAGTGTTCGTTGCGAGGTATTCAGCTCAGCTGAGGAAGTGTCAGAGCGCAACAGAACCGAGAATCAGGATCCTCTATGTTTTTAGAACGATTACAAAGGTTGACCTCATCCATGGTTTCTCTCTTGCATCCCTTTCGCATTATATGGGGGAGGGGTCCATTCCCGCGTATCCCAGACCCTCAACTCGCGCGACGTGGCCAGTGCCTCGCATCCGCTCCCCCTCGCATTCCAGGAACAGGACATTAAAGAAGAAAAAGGGGGGGTGTACTGGCCCCAAGACAATGGGACTCGTCGATGCCACGCGCGCCCGCCGGTTAGTCGTGTGGTGTTTGACGCTGGTCCTTCGAGAAAGGCCCCATGTCCCCTGCGTCAACCGACTCCGCGGCCTGGAATGTCCATTTGACTGCACCTCTTTCTGCACTGCCTGGTTGAGATCTGACAGTTCGTGCCCTCATGTCTTGGGACCAAGGCGGGGAGGCTCTTGTTCGCGGTCTGGGCTATGCTCGAATTGATGCAGGGACCTTCGTTGAGGAGCACAAAGACAGCGGGTTCAGATCCAAGAGATGTTCATCTCTCTCAACTGAGACCTCACGCGATGAGGCTTGCATGAGGGCTTCTTCTCGGGGAACTGACAAGTTGATGTTTGCCCTCGGGGCAACGGGCAAGACTCTTGTTACAGCAATGGATACTGCAGCTAGCGCAGCGACCCGAGCCGTCGGCCTCGATTGTGCCTCTCTCGTTGGCTGGATGTCTCCGCCGCGAACATGCAAAAGCTGACATGTCGTTTTGTTTAAATGCCCGGTTCCCCAGCGTGGAAATTATACAGGGCCTAGACCAGTCAGTCGAGTCCAGAAGATTGAACAGATGGACCATGTAGCGACATTTTTCCTGCAACAGAGAGGAGCTTCTTGGTCTTTTTTTTCCCATGCGGACGGGATGATGCTGCGCGACATTTCGTGGGAGACTGGGCTAGTACGACGGGGAGGTTTATTAGATCCTCATGTACGCCCTACGCTAGTATCAAGATGAACTAAATCTTGGTTGACACGGCTGGGGGGAGAGGGGAGATATGGACACTCCCGCTCCTTGCATGGGCCATCGAAATAGTCCATCTACGAGCCCGGACTCCCGGAATCCTCGGAGGAGCTTTGCACATCTAGTTCCATATGTGAGATGGACAAGATCGAGAGCCCGAAGGATTGGGTCCGTCAACAAGACGGCGTTCTTGGCGGGATGCTGGCGTCGGATGATGCATCTTGGGGAGGGGATGAAGGGGGAGGCTATGAAAGAGGTCCGAACAATGTCGGGCCCTGTAGATCCTAGAGACTTGGGCAGGACTCGTTCTAGCAGCGAAACAAACGTGTTGCAAGTCGTACGGTAGAATGAGCTCTCATGGTGCTCAAAACTGCTCACGGTTGTTACAGACTCGGGAGGGATAATGATACAAATAAACACGAAACAAAGAACCAAGAAACAAATGGCACCACGTCCCACCGTCTGCGCCGTCGCAGCTTTATTAAGGACCCTCCCAGTCATACCACCAGCACCCCGGGCCTCGGCCGGTGGCCCCACCTTCTCCGGCCGTTGATCCCGGCGGGCCTTGCTCGGCGACGGCTCCGAATGGAGCGAAAACTCAACTTGACCGTGCCCGGGGGGTTCGTTGTTTGTATATAGCGAGAGGAACAAACCACCTCGAACGTCATCTGAGCAGATAATCTACAGGCGACGCACCAAGGGGCGTTTTCTCAAAGGGGGGAGATAAAAGTGATAAAAAGTCGACGAGTTGGCAGTGTAGATCTTTGTAGTAACAAACATTCTCTTTACTGTATTCATTTTCATTGCGTTCTTCTACTCTGATTCATTCCTTGTGATTCTTACATCATCACACTCATTCACGTATCCACACTCCCTAATAATCATCAACCATGAAGTCCGCCATCGTCGCAGCTCTAGCCGGCCTAGCCGCTGCCTCACCAACCCGCCTGATCCCCCGCGGCCAGTTCTGCGGCCAGTGGGATTCCGAGACTGCGGGTGCCTACACCATCTACAACAACCTCTGGGGCAAGGACAATGCCGAGTCCGGGGAGCAGTGCACCACCAACAGCGGCGAGCAGAGCGACGGCAGCATCACCTGGTCCGTCGAGTGGTCCTGGACCGGCGGTCAGGGGCAGGTCAAGTCGTATCCCAATGTTGTTGTTGAGATTGAGAAGAAGACTCTTGGAGAGGTTTCGAGCATTCCTTCAGCTTGGGACTGGACTTATACCGGCGATGGGATCATTGCCAACGTCGCGTACGACCTCTTTACGAGTTCCACAGAGTCAGGAGACGCCGAGTACGAGTTTATGATCTGGCTGTCAGCTCTGGGAGGAGCTGGACCGATCAGCAACGACGGATCTCCTGTTGCAACCGTTGAGCTCGCCGGCACCTCGTGGAAGCTGTACCAGGGCAAGAACAACCAGATGACCGTCTTCAGCTTCGTTGCCGAGGCAGACGTCAACAGCTTCTGCGGCGACCTGGCAGATTTCACCGACTACCTCGTCGACAACCACGGCGTCAGCAGCTCCCAGATCCTGCAGAGCGTGGGTGCCGGTACCGAGCCTTTCGAGGGCACCAACGCTGTCTTTACTACCAACAACTATCACGCCGACGTTGAATACTAAGCTGGCTGGGCCAGTTAGTTTTTGAGTTAATGTGACGCAAGTGTGGATGGGATGTCAGGGGTGACTGTTCTGGTGTATATACTTGTAGACTGTGGTAATTGTACATATCGGCTTTTGTCAGCCAATACCACTTGGACTGAAATACATGATATCTCAACCAAAGGGAGCATCTTCGTATTATGTTTGTGGGTGCCGTAGGGTGCGCTTGGGATGCTTGACATGTGCCCGATCATGCCGGGCTGTTCACTTCCCCTCGCTCTCAGTCCCGTGGCCAAGGTAGAATGAGCTGTAGGCTTCCTTGGATAGTTACAAAAAACTCCTCATATCAAGTATGAAATAGACATGATGGGACTTGGCCTCTTTACTGGAGCGAGTAAATAGGGGTTCCCGCTTACAGACTCCTGTCTTCCACCCCCTATCATGACACTGCGGCAGCAGAGCACACTTAGAGGAGATGATGTCAAGACTCATATTGCGTATACATAACCCGACTCTTGTTCAACTATTAGTTTTAGGCGATTCCTACAAATATTCGGCGTACAGCTAAAGTGTCGCTACTATGCTTGTCAACGACGATGCACGAAACGGTTCCCATGTCAGTAGCAGTACAATCCACATCCCAGGTTATTTGGAACCCCCTCCACAGAGTCTCGAAGAAGATAATTATGGTTTCTGTACTCGTGGTCGGATCTTTCAGAGTAGCCTGCACGTTTGTAAATCCGACGTGAAGCGCATGGCGAAGTGTCAAGACACCGGGTGGCCGGAAGCAGAAGGTATACAGAGCTCATCAAGACTCTATTTCCCTTGGATTATTATTTCTCGCTCAGAGACTATTATTAACTAGACTCTAGATAAATATTCATGGAGATTGACTACCTATGGATGGATACTTGGATCCTAAATATTAGATTACATGACTATTGTGCCAGCAACGGTATGTCTTCCAAGACCAAGAGTTATCGGCAAGTCCTCTTGAGGGCGACGGCGAGAATGTCCAGGAAGTACACGCTCTCATCAATAATGAGATATACGTGGTCGGGGTAGCGGTCCCTGTGACTAGCAATAGCATCAAGGGCCGCATCCACCCGCGAAGAGTGGCAGTTATCGCCCTGTTGCAGTCGTTCAGACCACTCCTGTAGCTAGGCCCTAGCCTCTTGGTCATCCTCATCAATTAGGCCAACCGCGTCTTCCTGATTCATTCCTCGAACCAACGCGTCTCTTTCCAGCTTCGGTTCTACTAGCATGAGGTGAGAAGCATGCTGCTGGGCTTCAATGAGGTGTTTCTGCCCTCTTCTTCTATTTGACAGCCCCACGATCCTTCACCATACGCTGAAAAGCGGCCAATGTTACGTCGGACTCTTCCCCATCTTCGTGCGAGAGGTCGAATCTATATATATCCATATGCAGTGGAAAGCTCTGTTGCGCAAGTGTCTCGATGGGGCCTCGCAAGGTGGTGAGGTCGAGTGATTGTATATATATAGTTTCGGGCCACCCATACACTCTCGGGAAGAAGGCGATAAGTGAGAAGATATATATAGACCAAAACTTATCAAGGCCTATTCTGTATACCAGCGGAAACTAGGGCAGGGACGATGTAGCAAGCCTTCCCAGTTGACTGTGTCGATTCGCATCATCTGCAGAGTGACCGCCTGTATATATTGCCCGATCGTCCCAAGTCTCGAAGTTTGGGCACAATCGACGATCACAATCTCACTTTCGTCATCGGGAGAGTTGTCGACAGTGCGGGCTTCGCCGAGGGACTTGGAAATATCTGTTGCACTCATGTCTCGCAGGAGGAGATTCTCTCACTGCTCAGAACTCCAAAACCCAGCTGATACGTCGAGAGTACGCTGTCTCCAACAGCTACAGTCAACTACTACCCATTTGGTGCCTGGGAAGGGTGAAGGGGGTTAGTACAGGGAGAATGCCGCCGCCTCTACGACGCCGTGACATCATGCTGATGGTGAGATACGCTCGTGATGATGAGGCTCCCGCGTTGTTGGTGTCGGTGTGATGATGGAGTGAGGCTGAATTTGAGATTGATAGAAGGATGCGTATGAAGGCGTGCCAAGAAGGCTTACATGTGTTCTCAGATTCTTCCAACGAGGGCTGCCCTTGTACTTCTCTATAGGCTTTTGGAGCAGGGTCGTCGCAAGATACTCGAATCGGAGCTTGTCCTGGACGAAGCAATGTCGTAGCGGTATGGAGAGACCATGTGCCCTTTCAACAGGTGAGGTAACACCAATCCATCCTCCCATGTGTTATCCATTTGAGTGG
>SSHR01002609.1:0-11132 GCA_006518225.1 Fusarium neocosmosporiellum
CCCCTCGGGTCCCCCTCGAGACCACTCCCCTGGTCCAACCACTTCAACTTCAACATCCCCCAATCCCCTCCAGCCTGGAAGTCCATCCCCCTCCTCCTCTCCGCAACAACCCAACTCGACGTCGTAATTCTCACCACAACCGACACATTCCGTCGCCACGGCCTCCGCCAGACAACAGCTCCCTTCCCGAGCATCTCTTCCCTCTTCAGAGCAGGGAAACCCCCAGACACACAGAGCTGCTCGATCTCAGACGCCGCAGCCGCACAGGTCCAGCGTTCGCCCTTGCAGTCTCTCCTCCCGCGCGTGGGCTTCCTGTACGTGCTTTCACACCTCCTTCGTTGGTACATCTGTCGCACAAAAGAGAGTTATGAACAACTCCCGGCCTTTATCAGACCTACCAAGCTACAGACGAGTGTGCCGCATCCGGCGTGGATCGACGTGATAATCTGGTAAGTCCTTTGAACCTCTGAAACAGCAAACACTGACAACCACAGGCCTCAAGTCCGCGACGCAATAATCCAAACCATGGACTGGTCCCGCTTCAACGAATACCGCGCCATAGTATCAAAGTCCCTAAACGTCAACTGGCCACACACCGACCCACGATCAATCCTCGAGCTCTGTGAGGACGGCCGCAGCTACCGCCTGAGTTCCGTGTTTGAGCGACACATCAGCACGCCCGAGAACTGGAGCGTGGACAAAGAAGCCGGAGAGGTGTTTCCGTTTTTAAAGCCAGTCTGCAGGGAGGGTGCGTCGGTGTGAAAGACTCGGTTGGTAGGCTTCTTTGAGTGAGTGTGGACGTGCGCTTGAGCCTTGATGTCACGAGAAAACTCGTAGGCTATCTTGGTTGAAAGGATGGGATATTATTATCTCAAAGAGTTAAAAATAAGTCATTGTAAGAAGTATATCTATCCACGATGCCGCCTGTTCAGCAACTCATCCACAACTCGAAACAACTAAAACATCAAGCCAACATCAAGTCAACAACTACATTGCACACCATGAAGGTCACTCTCTTTGCCTACGTCATCGCCCTCGGTCGTCTCAGCCTTGCCCTCCCTCCTCCCGAACGTCTTGTTCTGGAACCCATCGACGCCGCGTTAATCGTTGTCGAGCCTATTGACCCTGACAGCGGCTGCAAGCCCTAGTAAGTCTGTTCTCCTCAACACAAGTCGACTTCTAACAATTCCCAGCCAAGTCCCCGGTTGCTGTGTCCCAAGCATGTGTCGCTGCCTCGACGGTAAGTCCAACAGCCCCGTATCCCAACTTCAACTAACTCTCTAGGCAAATACTATCTCTTCAACAAGGAGAATAAGCGCGGCGGTGGAACCGGCTGCAACCCTCCCTGGGGATTCCTGGCAGATACCGTCGGCGCCATCCCCGGATACTGCTGCTAAGCAGGACACCTCTGAATGAAACACTGTTATTGGATGCATGACCTCGGTAGCTTCCCAATGGACTTGACCTCTACATAGCTTGATCAAATCTCCCTCTACAACTCTGGTCTCTCGACTTTGGTGCCTTTACATGTGTCGATCCCCTCTGCAATGACCTCCAACTCCCTACGATTCCCGAACAAAGGCCCAGCTGTAGAGTTTGCATCCGCAGGAGTATACATGAACCATCCACTGACGGGCCTTGCCGTAACTCTTCCCTCCTCTTCCTTCCTCTCAACTCCCACATTCCCAGCAAGAAGATATGCCATCGTATCTGCCCCCGGAGTTGGATAGTCAACCATCTTGAGCGGCGCCTTGGCGTACCCAATCGTAATATCCTCCATCGCCTCAGGCTCGTAAACAACTCCATCCAAAACGACAGAATCCTCACCAACCCAAACCTCTTCATTGGGATCAATCCTCGGCGCACCAGAACGCTCAAAGTGAAGAAACCCCGTGATCCATCCCGAAACATCCCATTCCACAGCTCCTTCGCCACAAGAAAACTTCTTCTTTGCCCGGACAATCTGCTCCCAGAAGGACCGCGTCTCTTTGCTGTCCGGATGATCCCAAGTTCCAACGAAACGAGTGAGGATAGGACGAAGGTTATCCGCAAACCGAGCAGGCTCTCGACCGAAATCCTTCAGACGATCAATCTTGTCAAGCAGCCTAACCCAGTCCTCTCTCTCACCGAGAAGCGTAACACTGGGTATCCCACAGACAACCATGCCACTAAACTCAAAGAAATATTGCATCAACCCCATCATCAAAACCGTAGCAGTAATCTCATCGTCCCTTGTAGTAGTGCTAAACCCAGGCATGACCCAATCCAGCAGCCACTCCGCCTTGACCCTCTTCTGAATCTCGCCCCCAAAAGCGGCGATGATGTCCTCCCACGAAACTTCCTTCACAAGAATCTCCTCCGTCTTTTCATGCTGTACAAACAAGTCCCGAAGATCCTCGGCGTGAGCGCCCATGTAAAAGTTGAGCTGCGCGAGAATCTCAAACCAGACCTCGTCGGGGCGAAGTTGGAGATGCTGATGGTGCGCCCATGCATCGATTGCCCCGCGGATGAAGCCATCAGAGGAGGGGAACGTGTTCTCGAGGTTGCTGAACGACGACAAGAGGAGTAAGTGTTGGGGGTCTTCAGAAACCTCCTTGGCTTCCTCAGGACAGCTGCGACGAAAGAGATCGTCTACAGACTTGGCGATGCCTTCAGTTCGGAGAGGGATGGTCTCAACGTCCGAGACTTGAACCGTGATCGAGGCGGCCGACAGAGCTGCAAAGCCCACCAGCCAGAGCGTCCATTTAGCCATGCTGCGATATCCTAGGCGTTGATCACCTCAGAACCATAGATGAACGAGTCAGACAGACACTTCTGCCTGAAAGACCAGATGTTCACATCTCAGGACACCGTCGCCAGTCGGTCTGTGTTGAATGGTCAGACCCCGGCAAATTTAGCGTCCCCATGACAGCGAGAATTAGGTGTTGACTTAAGACACGATGGCTTCGTAAGAAAAGACAAATGCAACGTAATAAACTTCAAAGCATCAAGTATCAAGTATCGTCAGCGCCAAGTATCGTCATCCGTCAGCAAGTCTTGGTGCTTGACGATCCTACCTACCACAAGAGTCAGCCATGTTTCACTGCCATGATATGGCGTAACCTTAGTTGCTTAATTTGACCTCACACACGATGCATCAATTGACAATAATTGAGGAACCGATGTATTCATGCTCCTAAGCAATCTATAACTGTCAGGCCTCGCAAGGCAGGCTTCGAAGTGAAGACCCAAATCCAATCCGTCCTAGCGCCATGCTTCCGGTAAAGAGCAAACATTGTCATTTCTCGTAACGCCGCGGGCCACCCATTCATGTCCTGTACTGGCCCTGTTCCGTCTCTTCTAATTTGAGCACAACTGCTTAGTCCTCGGCGCTGTCGGCCTGGACGCGCTGCACAACTTGCACGAGCTGAGGGAAGATCTTCTCGTTGTCCTGGACGCCGCAGACCTGCTTGACAACATCCTCGGGTCCGTTCTCGGACATGATCTTAGCGAGCTGCTTGGACTCTTCGTCATCCTCAACCTCCTGGAAACGGAAGGCCATCTCGATGGCGTCGAGGAGGTACTTGATGGACTGGCCGTTTTCGGCAAGCTCGGCGGCGGGGCCGACGAAGCGCTCCTTGCGGGAGAGCTTTCGGAGAGGGGCACGACCAACACGCTCGACGGCATCCTCAAGATGGGGGTTGCCAATTCGCTTGACAATCTTGTTGACGTAGGCAGCCTGGGCCTCCTCGTCGATGGCGTGCTTGGAGACGATCAGAGACTTGGTCTCCATGAGGGCACCTCGGACCTCGGCCATGATCTCCTTGTCCTGGAGAGCATCGTAGACAGTGCGCTTTCTTCGGTTGTAGCCGTGGTAGGCAGCAGTGGCGTGGCCAGTGTTGACAGTGAAGAGCTTGCGCTCAATGAAGGGGCCAAGGTTGTCAACCCAGTTGATGCCCTTGATGTCGGGAATGCCGACGTCCTCGAAGGGAGTGCGGTCAACAACCCACTCGAAGAACTTTTCGAGGGTGACATCAAGACCGGCATCGGGGTCCTGAGCGGGGACAATTCTGTCAATAGCAGAGTTGGCGTAGCGGGCGCGGAGGTGGTGGTCCTCAAGACGCTCGGGGGAGGTGTTGCGGGGGTCCTTGATGTGCTCGGCAAGGGTATCAGTGGCGCCAATGGCGTTCTCGCAAGCAATAACGTGCAGGGGAGCGTCGTCGGTAGATCGGCGGTCGATACCCTTGGCAATGACGGGAGCGATGAACTTGAGGATGTTGGGGCCGACCGAGCAGGTGACGACCTCTGCTGTGCGGATCTCCTCGATCAGATCCTCCTCGTGGGTTCGCGAGTTGATGGCTCGGTAGTTTGTGATGGTGTTCTCGGTGGTTCCCTCAGAGCCGACCTCGATGACGCGGTATGAGGGGGTCTCGTTGATGAGGTTGACAATGGTGTCGTTGACATCGGCAAAGACGACGTCGTAGCCAGAGTTGTGGAGGAAGCAGGCGACAAAGCCACGGCCTAATGGATTAGCATAAAGACTAGGAGCGATCAAATGTGGACCTACCGATGTTGCCAGCGCCAAAGTGAACAGCCTTCTTAGCCATGATGGATGGTGTTGTAGTGATGGTAGAGTAGATGGTGTAAGTCGGAGTGGACCTGTGTATGGCCAAGAGAAATCGAGTTCAAGTAGGGAAAATGGGCAAAACCAAGAGAGCTATTGATGGATGGATGAGGAGAAAGAAAACGGTGACCGTAATGAAGGGGGGGAAGGCGAGTTTATATGGATGTTGCGTCGAGATGGGAGGATGAAGCAAGCCACCCACCCTCTTCTCAGTGACGACAACGACGAGATACCCAAAGATACGTACCCACCTCTGACACATTCATGGCGGAAGGAGAGCAAGACAAGGTGAGGCAAGGAAGGTGCCCGGGGTGGAGACGAGGGGGCCCGATTCCATCAGCGCCTGCCCTCTGTTCTCCATCCCGTATCTCCTTCCCTCTCATTCTGGGTGACCTCAGCGACTTTCCCACCGGCAGAGCGGGGCTTGGCGTCCGGCCGGGGCTTGGGAGTGTACGTACCTTTTCTGGGCTTTCCCCCTTCTGAACCGTATCAAACAAATCTGATCGAGTGCATCAGACCGAACCAGGGCATGGTTCGGAGTCTCAACGAGGGCGAGAGGCCAAGGAACAGGGGCCAGAATGATGACACCGTACAGCAGCGATAGGCCTGACCGGGTTTCCGGTGGATACGGCGCTACCGTTTGCTCGACGGTCACTGGAGGACGGCCGGCTAACGGACTGCAACCGGTGGCAACCTCCCAACAGACGGTCAGAGTCGTAGGTACTGTTGGGAGAACTCTACAGGGGCCTCGCGCCCTGCAGGTTCGCCAGCGGGCAGGCGGGTTTGCAGGGGGTACAGGGTACAGCCCAGCAGGGCCTGCCCTGGGCTGCCCCACTGCCAGAGCAAAGACGTCCGCTGGGCCGCTTTGCCTGAAGCCGCTCACCCATCTACTGTAAGGGTCCCGTCCCCTTGCCCTCACGCCACCTCCATCATTGCCATCCATGGACCAGCGATTGAGATGGAAAAGGAGGGCTCGGTTTCAGTGTTTTCGTTGGGTGATTTTCAGCATCAAGAGGAAATTGCGTGTTGGAGAATATGAGGCTTGCCCTGAGAGTTGAGTTGGACTCTACCCGTTGTGATGCATCACTTCCCGCAACCACGGCCCGCTTGACCAACAGCAACAGCAAAAACATCAGCATCAGCATCGGCCTCTACAACTCAATTCACCATCTTTCACTGCGCACCGCGCGGGAACGGCCAGATCCCCAGGTACACCACACACACTCGCACACCGTCAAGTGGATCAGAGGGGAAGAGATCCACCGTTTTCGTCCTCTCCCACGTCGCTTCAATACCGAACTCTGACGTCGACTGCATCTTGACCTGGGATCCATTCCGATACGTACTATCAAAATATTGGCCTTCTTTCCGTTCATCTCTGACCATCCTCGTTGGTTGACGAGTTGAACCTGGCGGCCTCTCCTTTCTTGGGTCGGGCTTGACATCACCTGTCTGAGCAGCCTCCTATTGCGAAAAGTTGGATGACTTCAATCCGTGCTCGCGCTACCGAGGACTCTGAAAACGCCATTTTTCTCGGTCAATCATGATTTTTACAACCGAGCTGAGCCCCTTTTCGCCCAATATCTTTTGACGTGGCCTCACTCTCATACCGACTGCGTGTCCCCTACTACAGAGTATATGTCAAGTAACTACGTAAACATGTCATGACCCGTATCTCGGCGCTTCCTCCGTGGCCCTCTCGACTCTTTCTTTCACGATAATGGCCCGTGGTGGCGCAGAAGTGAAAGACGCAGGGCTTTTCTCAGCCAAACCAGGGGTGTGCGTGTGCAACTCCACTCCCCTGCGATTCGCCGCGTTTGGTGGCTTTGTGGAGAAGTGGACTTGGAAGCCAAATCGGCGCGCGCTCACGGCGGCGACGGCGGATGTTTCTTGACTCGGCCATTGATTTGAGGCATTAGTTGCAGTTTCCGAAGTGACTGATGCTGCGTCTTCTAAAAGGCTAAACTGAGACGTGCAAAGAGGCGCAGGCATAGTGGAGAGATGTTGACGCTTCCCCAAGAGGCCCAGACTCGGCCTGGACCCTTGGTGGAATGGATGCATGTGAAGCCTCTGAAGGATATGATGTGCATGGCAGATGCTGCTTGCTGCCATAGCCATTGTTCGTCCATGACAATTCTCCCGCTGCAGTTTAGAGGCATCCTTCACACGACCACAAGCCCAAGCCGACGTCTCTAGGAATACTAACATGTCCCACATGCCGTCACGTGTGGTTTTCGCTTCACTGATAGGGCCTCCTCATGTCTTACTGCTTGGTGGTCATGCCTGCATGTCCAAGCTGTGCAGCGCATTTCATGTGAGGCGTTCTTCTCTTCATGTGCTCCAGAATGCAATGTACGCAGAAGCAAATGCTAAGTAATACCTCGGTATCATGTATTCTTACTCTTGTCAACACAAGTGTCAAACATCATTATCTCTTCTGTCTTAAGGGTTCAGTGACACTCTGACAGACATGCCTTACTCAAAGAAGCACCAACTGCATGCCCGCTACGTCATTATCCCGAGCTGATCCCCTCTGACTGACTCTCGAGATCCAATCCCACGAACCCATCACAGCCAACCGCCTGCACCAGGTGCCGGGATATGGCCCCCTCACTATCCCTGTCAAAAAGAGGCTGACTCTTTTGGGTTTCGCCAGACACACACACACACCTCAGGGGAAAACGGAACAGCCTGGTCGTTTCGTTTCGGGCCACCGTAATGTTATGCCACGTCCAAAAGACCGCATGTTGTAGGCCGCAGAAACCCCGAGTCGGCCTTATTCTTTCAATCATGGGCTTACATTTGAGGACGCAAGCCTTGGTAATAAACATGTCATGATCAAAACAAGATCCGAGATGAAGAGCAAAAAATAAATTCCCGCAAATATCTTGATGCCCTATCGTACAAGAAATGATTCACATCCAAAAACGGCACAGCAAGATAACAACATGATTTGCCGGCAACAAGTCCACGATGGGCTGCAAAAAGACCTCATCCTTGCCGGACCACAAGCCCGACAATGCCGTCTTTCCTTTCAAGCATAGCCTCCTTTTTCCGCCGCCCACCGTTCTCAGCTCTTCTGCCATCGTCTACCCAAGATAACGATGCAGCAAATCCCAGCCCTCCATCCAGGTGGAGCTAGGGACAGTTCTCCTTGGCACGCATGGCCAAGCCCAAGGCTTTCAAAAGGATCGTGGGGCTCACGGTTACAAAAACCTCACATTACGGTTACGATTACTAGACCTAAACGCCGCTGTCTCATTGGGGATGCAAAGCCAAGGGGGCGGCCTCCGTATCACTTTCTTGGTCGGCTCCCGCGCCAAGCACGTTTCCGCTTCGGCTTGCCCATTCGTTTGACAATCGTGCCTGTTGATCTGCCTTTAATGATAACAAAGAGAACCGGTTGATTAGTCAGTCATTTCAGGCTGAATCTTGTGAAACCAACCAGGCACGACAGGCAAATATCCCGAGTCAGGGTCTCACAACAACGTCTACCGTTCACGACACACGACGTCCTCACCAGACTCGTACTGATGGTGACATTTTCCAACAAATCAAGGAAATGAAAATCTCGTCATCGATTCTCGCGTCTTCTACAACATGGCGCACATCGATCGTGAAAGGCCTCATCCACAAAAAAAAGAGCTCACTCCGAATTCTCCAGTGGCGATGTCAGAGCCTCCACTCACACCAAAAGCAGCAGTGCCACCCCGTTTCTGTCTCTAGCCTCTTCCCCCGTGAATTGTTCCGCCTCTTGTTGCATCGCACAGAGTAACAGGCCGGTGTGTGTGTGGAGTTGGCTACTGTCTCACGACAACTGACCAAAAGCCAGAGGAACGGGGTAAAACAGGGTCAAGCAGGGTCAGACAAAGGGTCCAAACGGAAACGCCCGTCGACGACGATCGTCGTCTTGACCAGTTGCACGTCTGAGCGACGATAGCCACAATCCGAGTCAAGACAAGCCCAACTCCCGACATCGGCCGATTCGCTCTCATCAACACATGCACAAACAACAGAACCCATGATAACGTGCTCCCTCAATATCTCATGTCCCCGTCCAACATCATGCCACACAGTAGTCCTTCCCCCAGGTTTCCCCAAAGTCTCGGCTGCACTCCGAGCAAGCCCTCGATGCAAGCCTTCTCCGTTTCCCCGCGAAAAGAGCCCGTCCCTGAGACACCACTTATCAAAATATTGCCTGGGGACATGGGGTTGGCTCATGCAAACCACCTTGCGGAAAGGGTCATGAGAGGTCCGCGTGACCCATTGCTCTGCCTCCCATCATGTCGTGCTTGATAAACGTGCCATCCTCGACTACAACTCCAAAGGTACAAAGGTACCATGACCCGATGCCATCGCCAGCTCAACCCCGTCACTGTCGTGCAGCGAGGCGCAATCATGAGTTCAAGCTTCCCCGTCTTCCCCATACTGCTACTCAAGCCATCCTCTGTACTCCAGTTCTAGACTCGTCTTCTCCACGTCCTTCCCCAGGTCCATCCTCCATCCTATCTCCGCACACTCCACCATGCTCACCTCACCTCACTCACCTGGTCTCACCACCTTGACTGTCTCAGTCCAGTCCGGGAAATCCCATCACTTCATCACTTGCCGACTTGTTCCGGACACATGGAAGCCCGGACCTTTACATTCCAGAGCCCCTTCTTGTCGATCGGACTCTGCCCACCAACACCTTGCCCTCGGAGCCTCTCCGTTACATAATGTCCCTGTCGGCAGGCATGGATTCTAGACACTTGCAGTAATATGTAGTGTCTATCCCATGAGCTGTCATAAGCCTCCGGAGCGGTCACAACAGGGAGCATAAGTCGATCACATCTATTTATATTAGGGATACATTATCGCATGCTAAGCTACGCCTATAGACGAAGTACTCAGTACATATGAACATAACAGATCATGGCATCATTCCGCCGTCATTGGGCTCAATCTGTTAGCGCTCTAACACTGGGGCGAGGTACGGAGCGGAGGCTTATGACAGCTCATGGGATACAGAGGCACTTGCAAATCCCGCAACACGCCAGTTGCACGTGCCGTCTTTCTGCTTGCTTTGCCCATTGACATGTTGGATATCAAGCCACATCTGGAGCAGCCATACATCAGATGGCATCACATACATCATATGGGATCAAGCCAACATGATATCGGCCGAGGAACCTTTTCACGGACGACGGGAACGAATACGTCCTTCCATGTTCCATGCCATACGCCGCAATGCATCGAGATCATCTTGCAACACGGCCGTATCGAATTCATCATGCTATCTTTTCAATGTTTCATTATCCGCAGTGTTCCATTTGTCCTCCCATTACGATTTCCTTTTAGTTGGCATACTTCTTGAACGCGCCAATGAGGCCGCCCGTCGAAGCATCGTGACCGTCGCCGTTGCCCTCCTCATCGAGCTCCTTGAGAATCTTCTTGGCCAACACCTTGCCCAGCTCGACACCCCACTGGTCGAAGCTGTTGACGTCCCAGACCGCTCCCTCAGTGAAGGTCAGGTGCTCGTAGTAGACAATCAGAGCACCCAGCTCAGCAGGGCCGATGGTGCCGCCAACCAGGATCGAAGTGGTAGGTCGGTTACCCAGGAATCGCTTGTGAGGGACAAGCTCCTCAGGGGCACCCTCAGCTCGCACCTGCTCATCAGTCTTGCCAACCATGAGAGCCTCGGCCTGGGCAAAGTAGTTGGAGGCCAGCATCTTCTGGTGAAGGTTGTCGGTGATGGGGTTGTGAGACTTGGCAGCCAGAATGAAGTCGGTGGGGATCAGCTTGGTGCCCTGGTGGACAAGCTGGAAGAAGGAGTGCTGAGCGTTGGTGCAAGGCTCACCAAAGAGGATAGGGCCTGAGTTGTTAGCATGTGACTGACATTCGCAGAGTCGTCACTTACCAGTGGTGTACTTGGCGGAAGATCCATCAGAGGTGATGGTCTTGCCGTTGGACTCCATGGAAAGCTGCTGGAGGTAGGCAGGGAATCTGTGAAGGTACTGGTCGAAGCTGCTAATCGTTAGAAGGCATTCCTAACATCTCTCACGGAACACTTACGGAGCAACCAGATGAGTCTGGGCCTGGAAAAAGTCAGAGTACCACACACTCAGAAGACCACCGAGAACGGGAATGTTGTCCTTGAGAGGAGTCTCGCGGAAGTGCTTGTCCATGGCATGAGCACCGCTGAGGAACTTGTGGAAGTTGTCAAAACCAATGTACAAAGCAACGCTCAGACCGATGGCACTCCAGACAGAGTATCGGCCACCGACCCAGCTCTCAAAGCCAAACATGTTCTTGCTGTCGATGCCAAACTTGGTCACCTCGGCCTCGTTGGTGGACAGAGCAACAAAGTGCTTGGCAATCTCGCCCTCGCCGTTGGTCTTCTCGAGGAACCATGTCTTGGCGGTGTTGGCGTTGGTGGTGGTCTCAGCAGTGGTAAAGGTCTTGGATGCAATGAGGAAGAGAGTGGTCTCGGGGTCAGAGGCCTTGAGAGCTTCGGCCATGTGGGTGCCGTCAATGTTGGAGACAAAGT
>SSHR01002614.1:0-10688 GCA_006518225.1 Fusarium neocosmosporiellum
CCCGATTCCCTCCCCCCTCGCCCTCACCGCAGAAGGCGCACAACCCCCCAAAAATCCTGACCCAGCCGAATGCCCGCGCTAAACCCCTTTTGGGCTCAACTCGAACCAATTTTTTTTTCTTCCCACTCTTCTTTTGCCTCTCGACCTGGTTCCTTTTCTTCTCTTCTCTTCCTCCAACAACAACCCCTTCTTCACCTCTCTCTCAATCCTCCTCTATCTCCCCTCCATCCTCGTCTTTCCCCAAGACATTTCGTCTTTCCTTGGTCCTTCCTTTGAAGATTCTGCGTGTTCTTCGAGGGATCTGTGCAAACACTGACGCTTGTTTGTGCCCAAAGTAATTCATTCGGGAAATTATTGGAAGCATCGGTCTTCCGTTTCTTTCTCTTTCGTCTTTTTCCTGTCCTTTTCGCACGACGGGAATCCCATCACTGCTCACTCTCGTTCGCATTTGAGAGTCTTCTTCGCCTTCATCGAGTTCGTCGTCTTTCGTGTCTTTACGACCCGGCATTCTTTCCATCACCGACTCGACCCGAAACGCGATTCTTTGCAACATGGCCGATCAACTCAACATGGGTGGCCTCAGCCTGGGCGAAGGCGGCCAGCAGCCTCCCCAGAACCGATCCTACATTCCTCCTCACATGCGCCGCCAGAACGGCCCTCCTGCTGGTGCCCCCGCTATGAACGGCGGCCCGGCTCCTGGTCCTGCTCCTGGCCCTGCCCCCGGTCCCGGTCCCAACGGTCTCGGCAACAGCGCCTGGGCTAAGTAAGTGTTTCGCGATAGCTTCACTCAACAACAGTCACTAACCTTCTCTGCAGCCAGAACTACGGTGCTCGCCAGTCCAACTGGGGCAACGACGTTCCCACCTACCAGAACAACAACCGCCGCGGCGGCTGGGGTGGTCGAGGCGGCGGTTATGGCGGCGGCGGCAACTTCGACGGCCACTCTGGTGGTGGCGGTGGTTACACTGCTCGCGGCTCTGGCGACGGCCAGTGGCGCGACGGAAAGCACATTCCCGGTCCGGCTAACCCCCGTATCGAGCGTGAGCTTTTCGGTACCCCCGACGACCCTTCCAAGCAGCACACCGGTATCAACTTCGAGAAGTACGACGACATTCCCGTCGAGGCTTCCGGCCACGATGTTCCCGAGCCCGTCCACCAGTTCACCACCCCTCCTCTGGATGAGCACCTCTGCCGCAACATCGAGCTCGCCCACTACAAGGTCCCCACCCCCGTCCAGAAGTACTCCATCCCCATTGTCATGGGTGGCCGTGATCTCATGGCTTGCGCTCAGACTGGTTCCGGAAAGACTGGTGGTTTCCTGTTCCCCATCCTTTCTCAGGCCTTCATCAACGGTCCTTCCCCTGTCCCCGCCAATGCCGCTGGACAGTTTGGCCGACAGCGCAAGGCCTACCCCACCTCTCTGATCCTCGCCCCCACCCGTGAGCTTGTTTCCCAGATCTACGACGAGTCCCGAAAGTTCGCCTACCGATCCTGGGTCCGACCTTGCGTCGTCTACGGTGGTGCCGACATTGGCTCCCAGCTCCGACAGATAGAGCGCGGCTGCGATCTGCTTGTTGCTACTCCCGGTCGATTGGTCGATCTCATAGAGCGAGGTCGCATCTCCCTCTGCAACATCAAGTACCTGGTTCTCGATGAGGCTGATCGCATGCTTGACATGGGTTTCGAGCCCCAGATCCGCCGCATCGTCGAAGGAGAAGACATGCCATCCGTCCAGGACCGCCAGACCCTGATGTTCTCGGCCACCTTCCCCCGCGACATCCAGATGCTCGCCCGCGACTTCCTCAAGGACTACGTCTTCCTCTCCGTCGGTCGTGTCGGTTCCACCTCTGAGAACATCACCCAGAAGGTCGAGTACGTCGAGGACGTTGACAAGCGCTCCGTTCTTCTTGACATCCTCCATACTCACGCCGGTGGCCTCACCCTTATCTTCGTCGAGACCAAGCGCATGGCCGACTCGCTCTCCGACTTCCTCATCAACCAGAACTTCCCCGCCACTTCGATTCACGGTGACCGAACTCAGCGTGAGCGTGAGCGTGCTCTCGAGTTCTTCCGCAACGGTCGATGCCCCATCCTTGTTGCTACCGCCGTTGCCGCCAGAGGTTTGGATATTCCAAATGTCACTCACGTGATCAACTACGATCTTCCCACCGACATTGACGACTACGTCCACCGCATTGGTCGTACCGGTCGTGCCGGCAACACTGGTATCGCCACTGCCTTCTTCAACCGTGGCAACCGTGGTGTCGTCCGTGAGCTCATGGAGCTTCTCAAGGAGGCCAACCAGGAGATTCCTGCCTTCCTTGAGACTATTGCCCGCGAGTCATCCTACGGTGGTGGTGGTCGTGGCGGTCGCTCTCGTGGTGGAGGCCGTGGTGGTTCTGCCAACCGTGACTACCGCAAGTTCGGCGGTGGTGGTGGCGGCGGCGGCTTCGGCGGCAGCGGTGGTGGTTTCAACGGCCCCCCTCAGGGTGGTGCTGGAGGCTACGGCGGCGGTGCCGGAGGGTACGGAGGCGGTGGCTACAGCGGCGGCGGCGGCGGCGGCGGCTACGGTGGTGGTGGCAACTATGGCAACCCCGGCGGCCCCGGTGCTCAGTCCTCTTGGTGGTAAACAACACAACCCGCCCAGGACACTTGCACCTTGTGAGGTGCATCCCGGTGCTAGCAGACAAGCATTTCTGCAGCACTCGATGTTTTTTATTTCCGGTTTTCTTTTTTTCCTTTACGTTACTCTGGTCGCACGACTTTGCATTTGGACGACACGGCGGCACCATGACCTGCGAAGACAGATGACTGCCTCTTCCCAACTGGCGAAGGCAGTATTCGGTCCCAGGGCTTTCACGAAGCATGTGATAGATTGCGTTTCTTTTGATTTCGGCACACTCCTCGCTTGATACCCTTAGACCGAGATGTGGGGAGCTGGAAGACGTTGACAGCAAGCAGTGGTGCGGACACGGATCTAGGTTCTTACACAGAACACTGGATCTGGGCACAGCATCACAATGATTATGTTTTCGCCGTCTACCTGGGTTTTCCTTTCCCCCTTTACCCCGAGGGCATTTTGCGCGCTTTCACGATAGAGGGTCATGTTATCGCCGTGCAGACACATAGACAAAAGTGGATTTCTCGGTTCTCTGGTGACGAATCGCTCGCTGGTCCTCATGGGGATGGGGACCAGAGGGAGAGCGATGAGCGCATGGCAGGGAACGAAGGATGACGGTCAACGACAGGACGGTTATCTCTGTTTTTTTTCAACACGTCGGAGAGCACGAGCGTTGCCGCGCTACGCCCACAGGTTATGGATTTTGGTTTGGGCGACACGGCATGGAACGGAAAACAAAAGCTCTTGCTCTTTGCAAGTCAGGGACATGGACATGATGAAGGCTTTGACCTGGCCGGGATGGAATGGCCGGGCCATGAGGCTTCTGAAGACGGGACCACGAATGCTACGAAAGGGAGTAGCCGTGGACTCAGTTCCCGTGGTAGAACAGACAACCAGACTGGACTGAGGAGTCCAAGTAAAAAAACGCATTGCATTTAATCTTGTGTCTTTTGATTTAACGTGATGTGATGTGCGAGTTGAATGTCTCAGATGATCCAATCGGAGCAGGCGAGTTAGCCAAGGCTGTTGAAGACTCGGAAAGAATGGCGGAAACGGAGCTGCCACGCGGGTCAAAGAATAAACGGGACACCAGTACAAAGGCAGCAGCTGAACCTCCCCTAAGAGTAGCTATGAATGTATAATAATGATAATAAAATAGTAAGAGAGTACTGCCTTTACTTGGAAAGTCTCTTCTATAATTATGGTATTTTTATATGAATTATTTTATGATAAAATCGTCATATTTAAGGAGTTTATGGTTCCCTTCGGTGTCACATTTAATTCCTGACCTAAGCTGGAGGCGTGCCGGGACCATCCCAAGACCTGATCAGCTGGTGGCAGCAGCTGGCCCCTCCATTCCGGGGCTTACACGTCAGGGAGTGAGGCTGGCTGAAGGCTGACAGACATGAGATGGAGAGATTTCACGACCAAGATTTTTGAAAGCAGTGCAATTATGATACGAGTGTTACAGCCCGGTTATGGCGGGCAGATATCTGCTTTGACTTCAGCCTGTTGGTAGAAAATGAATGCGATGACGTTGAGCCAAGTTCAAGAGGCAACCTGCCAAGAACGTGGCAGGAGCCCGCAGCTCAGCCCCCGTTGGAGCTTCCCCACTGCCACTGCCACTGCCGTGCCCTCCTACAGATGCCGCCTCGGTGATTTCCCCGCCCAAAACTTGAGACTTGCCAACTCCAACATTTGATGAGACCTTGGTCAAGTTCTTCCTTGCGCATGTTCACCTCCCTTGAGAGCAGAGCGCGCATATCATATCCAACGCCGTTGTAGGCCTTTACTCTGCTTCCATCTCTTTACCTCTTCACCCAATCGCCGAAGCGCACGACAGTCTCGGACCTGACTAGATCGAGCAAGTAGCTGACGATGGGCGTCTTTGACAGCCTCGACTCGGGTCTCACCGAGCTGCTCGGGCAGTGGAACATCTACTCGACCGGCCTGGTGACGCTCCTTCTCGCTCTTGTCTCGTACCGCGTCATCGCGACCCGTGAACCCGATGCCCATCCCATGCTCCTGGCCCGCCAGGCGGTCCCGTCTTCGGTCCGAAATGAGGGGGAGAGTCCCGTATACCGATCGCAGGCAGCCCCCCACGGCATGCCCCTCAACAGTGGTCTGAATGTCAAGGATGCCGGAGCTTCCAAGTGGTCTCGCGGCCGCAACGGCGACCTGAGGGATGTCTGGAGGAAGGCGGCCACGGGTGGTGAGGAGGGTGCCACAGGACGGCTGTTGACTGTTTTGGGATCCCAGAATGTTGTTGACCATAAGCTCGGTACGAGATATCAACTCCTTCTATGGGTAGACTTGAAATCACTAACTTGACAAAGAGGACATCACCCGACAGATCAACCTCATCGGACAGCACATTGCGGAAGCCGGCGGCATTAGAGTTGCCGTTTACTTGCCAAACTCGATTGAGCTCCTGGTGACGCTCTTCGCCTGCAGCTTCTACCCGAACTTGACCACCGTCTTGATCCCATTCGACGTCTCCAACGACGAACTTGTTTCCATGCTCCGCCGTTCCGCCGTCGATACTTTGGTTACCGCTCCCGGCTCGTTCCCCTTCGATGCTGTTATCCAGGCCTATCCTTCTCTGCGACAGCTCATCTGGGTCACGGACGAGGGAAGCAACCACATGGACTGGAACGAGGTTCCTGAGGGCACCGGCAGCAAGATCAATGTTGCTACCTGGCAGGATATCATCCGTGATTCTCCCGCGCATGCTGGTAGCGAGCTTCCAGAAACTGATCCTGAGAAGACCCCCATGGATGTTGTCACCTTTTGGCAGACTGAGCCCGGTCAGGTGGAGGAGATGGTGCGCTTCAGCCAGGCAAACCTGGTTTCTGGCATTGCTGCTCAGCTCGCGGCCATTCCCACCAAGGAGCGCATCAACCCTTCTGACCTCTTCCTTCCTGCCGACTCTCTCGCCAACGTGCACACTCTGGTCCTCACTTTGACGGCACTGTACTCGAATGCCTCGGTCGCCCTGAACTCGGTCGCTGGTCGGTCGCCTGATCTGGTGCTTGCAACTCAGGGGGTTGCTCCCACCATTCTTGTGGCAAGCCCCGATGCGCTGCTTGCAACTCATGAGGAGTCGACCTCCAAGCTGTCTTCACCCATGGCCAAGGCCTCGCATATCCTCGCCACGCGATCTTTGGTTCTGGAGGGAATCCATTCGACATCAAACTTGCTGTCCGGCTTCTCCTCTGGCGCATCTCCGGCTCTTGGAACGACTCCCGGCAAGCTCCGTCTCGTATACGTTGCTGAGCGTGCGGGCTCTGATACCCCCCTCTTGTCGGCCACTGTTCTGTCGGATCTGCGAGTTTTTACAGGGGCCAGGGTTGTGTACGCCTTGACGGCCGCCAAGGTGGCTGGTGCCATCAGCCAGACGGCATTCTTCGACTATCGACTCTGCAATGACGTCAAGAGCCACTTCGGATCGCCGCTCACCAGTGTGGAGGTGTTTTTGAAGGATACCGGTGCTCACAAGACGACCGACGAGAAGATCGAAGGCGACGTGAGTTTCTATCCAATGTCATTTCTAACTCGGGACATATTACTGACTTGGTGCAGATTGTGGTGAGGGGACCTTGCGTCGCAGGAGGAGAGGCCAATATTGGAATCCCTGGAAAGATTCGAAATGACAACACGCTTGCTTATGCTTGATGGTCATATAAATGTCCATAAAGCAATGATGATTATGATGAATACCGGTTGATATATGGGGTGAATGCTTTATACTGGTTATTTATTAGGTAGTCTCGAAAGTGATGATTTCTTGGTGGGGGTTTAAGTAGGTTCCTTTACTACTAGGCGGGTATGGTGTCAAGCCCTTGCTTGGCGAACATTGGTCTCGGCGGTGCTGGGGGTCCCAGCCCTACGGCCAGAGAGCGTAGATGAGGGTTTCTATAAATACAGGTCTTTTTATTGATATCTTTATATCTTAATGCCTTGTCACGCGACCATTGTTGTTGAGTGGAATATGTGAGGTCACCTACCCTAAACATGTTGCTTCACGAAATTGCGCTGGCCCGTTCACGAGAGATGGAAAGTGTGTTAAATGATGACGTCGAAAGAATGGAGCGAGCTCAAGATGACGGCTGACCATTGCAGATCACAATGCGATTGTCCATCACGAGATGGTGGGATCAGCAACGATCATTGACGGTGTTTTTGGTCTGTAAGTGTTGTCGATAACATCACTTTTCCTTGGTTTTTCAAGCCCAAGAAACAGAGGGGAAAAAAGGGACGGAATGGGAGGGCGGGCAGGCAAGCGAGTGGATGTCTCGGCTGCACAGTCCACGTGGAATCGGCCGAGATGGTTGCACTGAATCCAGATGGAAATTAGCGCTAAGCCCCGGGGCCATGGGCCATGGGCCAGCCAAGGAAGGGCCAAAGGGCGTTTTCCTTTTTTCCCTCGAGGCTTGCTTTGGCAGATCTGATGGATGCTCGATCCCTTCACCCGTGCCCTTGGGTGCTACTAGGCACGGCAGAGTCGATCCTTCGAGTGTCGTACTCGGCACCGTCTGTCCGCCAAGACGGGCAAGGGATCCGACAGACTGGGAAAAAGAAAAGAAGCACAGTCGTCAGGGCTGTAAAATGTAAAATGACTTGAAAGATTGCAATGTCATGGGAGGAGACACAAGACCAAGACAGACGCCCCTGTCCCTGCGAGTACCCCCTTGGCCCCTGCAGATTTTCCACTTCCAGCGGAGCGGATGCGGGCTTGTTATTCCCGGGTTTGGTAGTGGACGTGACAAGGGACCGAGGGGCAATGTCGCGGCCGACCACGTAGACGTTGAAGGAATAATGGAAGGATGAGGCTGGTTCTTGAGAGATGAGGAGGAGAGGAGATCCATCACGGAGAGGGACACATTAGGTTCCCCCCTCAGCGAGAGATTCCAGGTGTTGAGCCTGTAGCTAAGGTAGCTAGCTAGTGCTTGGAGAGGGGACCTGAACCTACAAATGACTAGCCGACAACAGGCAGCCTAGACTTGGCTAGCGCTTAAATAGATCAGACGGACTTCTTTTGCGGTTGTACCCAGCAATAAGGGTCCATAGGCGAAGGTACCTCACATTGGCAGATCATCTTTTTTGGCTCGGTGCACTATAGAACCCAGCAAATATTAACAATGGAACCTGGGCAGAGAGGAGATGATCCCGCAATAGGGGACCTACCGCCACCCAGATGCTACTCCAACTGGGCTAACGTTGACTGTATTGGTCTAGTATCCCCATTTACCTTTTTTTTCCCCTTCCTTCCCCCATGCCCTGGGCTTTCTGGTTGAACGGGTCCTCCGGCCAAGCCATACCACACCAGTCCACCACCACCACCTCCTCCTCTTCCCTCCCATAACACCACCTCTCGACTTCCGTTTCAACAACTCCAATAACCGAGATCGAGTCGTCGAGTGCCATGAGATCGCCTTGAAAGGGGGAACATCAACAACAACATCGGAAGGGAAGCATTCTTATCTTGTCGCCTTCTTCCCCCCGCTCCCCCTTTCGGCGACGCCGTCTAGCTCTCTTTCTCTCTGTCTTTTTTTCCGCCCCGCGTGTCTGTCGCTCACATCCAGATCCAATCCCAATCACCTCACATTGGCCGACAAGCTCTCCCCCGTCGCATCTGGATGTCGCAACTCCTCATCGCTTTCGCGCCCGCTCACGCAAAGCACCCTCCTCTGTCCACTCGCCCCTCGATGAGCCATCATGACCGTTCGGCGGCAACGGCCACCGCCAAACCCGCCGGGGCGGCCAGCTCCAACACTTCGGCGGCTGCTCGCGTGCCCGCCGGCATGAAGAAGATCTCGAGACTGTTCGCCTTTACGCGCCTCGGCCGCGGCCGCCCCGACAGCGCAAACGGCCACCACCCCGAGTGGGATTCGGCTTCTACTCGTGAGAGCTCACCAGACGTTCACCAGCTCACGTCGCGACGGCGCCGCGCGGAGCCAGAGGCGAGGAAGCCCGCCAGGAACGGTCTGAGCCTCCTCGTTGCTGACGACGACCACCCGCCCTGCTCCATCTGCGCGACCATCGATTTTCCCTGCTTGCTAAACTGGCGGCCCGGCCGGCCGCGACCCTGGATCCCGCTGGCTCACACCCTCGCAGAATTGTCCGCCTGCCCCTACTGCATCTTCTTTCAGGCCCTGGTGGGTGCTGAGCCTGACCTGACGCGCAAGTTCACACCCTACCTGCGCATTCGGCAGGCATTTGAGCGTCTTGGTGTTGGAGAGAAGCATGAGCTTGGAGGCGCCGTTTTGTTCGAAGTGACCACCAAGAGCAAGGCCCTGCCATGGGGCTACATTGTTCGCGTTGTCGAGGGGAACGACGACGTCGCTGGGTATAGAGAGGCTACTCCCGCGATTCGAGGCCGTATCATCCCGCCCAAGCTTGACCCCGCGCTGCCCCGGACCTGGATCGACTTTTGCTTGACGAATCACTCCCACACGACGTGCGGTTCCCGAGGGCCACCGATCCGAGGCCTCAAGCTGATTGACTGTCGCGAGGAGGAGGTGGTGTTTGTGGACGACCTAAATGCCGGGGCGATCGAGTATGTCACGCTGAGCTATGTACGGGGCAGTCCCTCCGAGATTGAGTCAGATCAACTCAGCGGTTTGCCTGAGGTGCTCCCTCCATTGGTAGCCGACGCCATGTCCGTGACGAGATCTCTTGGGTATAGGTATCTCTGGATCGATCGGTACTGCTTCCCCCAGTACAACGCCGCGGAGCGACGGCGGCAGTTGGACAAGATGGGCGAGATCTACTCCCGCTCTACTCTCACCCTCATTGTTGCGGCGGGTGAGGGCATCAATGATGGTATTCCTGGCATCAGCGTCCCGCGCGAGGAGCAATTGTCGCTCCAGACCGAGGCTGGATACTTTACTACTTCGCTCATCAGGCCCGATGCTGAAGTAGCAAACTCCAAATGGGCTTCCCGCGGTTGGACATATCAGGAGGGCCTGCTATCACGCCGCCGCCTCGTCTTTACTCCTTCACAGATCTACTTCCAGTGCCAATCCCTCCACTGCCACGAAACCATCTCCTATCCTCTCAAGACGAAGCCCGCTCTCAACCTGGGCCGCGTATTCCCCCTCGACGGCGCAGGCACTCGCACACGCGATTACAAGAACCAGGTCAACGGGTATCTCAACCGAGAATTCACATATCCGGATGACCGCCTCGATGCCTTCAGGGGCGTCCTGGATCAATACGCCCACATGGATCCTCCCATGGACAACATCCTTGGCCTCCCCCTCTACCACGCCAAGGACTTCAAAAACATGCCCTCATCACCCACTCGAACAGATCGTCTTGCCATTGGCCTCGGCTGGCGACTGGATCCCGCAGGCGACACTGAGGTGTCAACACATCCTATGTGTCTCCAAGGCCCATTTCCCTCTTGGACTTGGCTGGGTTGGAAGATCCGTCCAGAGTATACCGGTTACGGCCCCTATTTCAACCTCTACCAGGTCGGCGATGACACACTTCCCATCGACAACATCTCTGCTGTGCCCAGGATGACCATCTCGGTTGGTTTCAAGGACGATAGGGTCCTCGCTTGGGAGCAACACGCCGACGCAATCGCCGCACGCGCAACTCCAATCTCTTTCCTCCGCCTCAAGACCTACTGCTTCTCCATCCGCTTCACCGTTCGACCTCCCACCGCCGACTCGGCCTCGTCCTCGTCATCCACCTCAAACGTCACCCTCACCTCTCCAGACCTCCGTGATACCCTCCGACCCTCCCTCGCCGCCATGCTCCTACGCGCCGGCTCGGATGCTGAGACCCCACCCGGTGAACATGAGCTCATCGGCGCCTTCATCTCGGGCCGTGACTGGGTGATCGACGAGACATATGAGTCGGCAAACGTTCTCATCTGTGGCCGCCGCAACTGGGAACCCGATGGCGAGCTTGTCCGCCTGGGTACCATGGAGCTCGGCGTTGGCGGCCTGATGGGCGTTGACGAGGACACGGCTGTCGTCAAGGGAGCCTTGAACGAGGAGAGAAGGCTGGATGTTGAGCTGAGGGAGCTTGACATCTACTAAGCTCTCTATAATGA
>SSHR01002615.1:0-16329 GCA_006518225.1 Fusarium neocosmosporiellum
AGGGGGAGCTGGCTTACCGAGGAGGCGTGAAACCTGATGTGCTTCCCGAGGTTGGCGATGGCGGGTTAGAAGAATGGTGTCGCCGCTTCGTGGAAGACACTGCTTCTGTCAAAATGTTTGCGCTTGATCGCGTCGTGGCCAATCTTGACACGTCTTGGATCGAGGGTCAGCTACGAAGCCTGGTCGCAGCGCTCAACTACCGCGGAGTGGTGGATGTGACGTTCGTCGTCACGCATAGCCGCGTCATGGTGCAAAACCCAGACAAAGTGAACCCATTCTTCACCAGTGTGACCAGCCTGTTTTCGGGCAAGAACAAGTATGAAGTTGTGAAAGCAGTCTGGCCCTTTGCTACCACGAAAAACGGCGAGCCAGGTCGGCGATGTGTTGTTCAGAGCGAAGAAGTCTGGTGGAGGGAATGGAAGGACCCTATCAAGTATGCCATCTCCCAGAAGCGCCATGGCTGGGTCACTGTTGAAGATAAACTGGAAGCGGTGATGGAGGGTAAGGGACATGAGACGGGGACAATCGACTGGGGGCCTGACAACATAGCATCATGAGGCATGAACAGAGATGACTGCTGCCAAGTTTCGCACGATTAGAGAGTCAGTGGCACTATCCCAAGAGCCAAACATCCGAGAGGTGTTTAGCGACGCCCTCAGGCGAGATACAGCAGTAAGTAATTGGTAGCTAACCAGTGTGCCCATCGTCTTACGGGAGTACATGGTGGAGGCAGAGAGAGTCTGGTCACGCATTTCAAGTCTACCGTCTACATTTCCTCGTGCTTGGGGAAGAGCGCATAGGGGCGAATGTGTTGCAAGTGTGTTGTGATTTGTGCTTTTAATTCTCTTAATTGAATCGAGTCTGGGGAGAGTAATACAGCGACATTCCTTACCAAGCTTTATCAACGGATCGTGGTCCAGGTGACCGCGGAAGCTCAAAGTTGCCCGAGTGCTGGACCAAACACCGTGAAGAAAACTACAATAGTAAAAGTAAGACCATTAAGGCTAGACTGAGTCACCCATGAATGCGGTTTACCTCTTGACCCGTGTGCTTGTTGCCTATAAGACATTACCGCGGCAATAAAAATCTAACTCCTCTCTAATATTAGAAGTAATTTTATATAAAATTTATTTAAATAAGAAAAGAGATATTATTAGTATTTCCCTCTCTTTAAGTCTATTATTTGGTACTATTATTTTTATTATATCTTACTCAGGGGAGGATATGTTCATGCCTCTGCTCTGGTGTCTCGTTTTTTCCTTGGCCGGTGTGACAAGTAAGCCATGGCTACTTCATGAGTCACGCCGTCTGCACTGCCGCAACTTCCCCTAAGACCCGACGCCAAATCACCCGGGGAAATAACAAAGAGTGCCTCTGACTCAGTAAGGCATATTACCGTTCACGAAGGCCTCAAATAATTGGAGCCGAGAATACATACATATGGATCCTCAACCCCATATCTCTTGCAACTGAAGAAGACACACGCACCTCCCCCTCTCGTAATCATACATCGAGCAGCCCTTCGCCAACAAGTACCCCTCGCTCGTGCCCCTGTTAAAAGAGGGGCTGGTTCACATCCGCTCAAGTACCTTTCCCTCCAGCACAAGTACCTACCCCAGCCACTAGGAGACAAGGGTCGAACCAACATTTACCGCTTTACCTCACTGGGTAATAGATTCCCAATTTTGCTTCCCCTGTCAGCAGAGCCTTCTCACTGAACCTTGACACATTGTGCTCATAGAGCGTCTCACAAACATGGCGAATCCCGACCCCACGTCACAATTCGGATTCAAATCTCATGAGACTGCGCTTTGTCTTATCCCACCCCGGCATCTTTGGTCATCCGTTGATCAGTTAAGAAGCCTATATGATAAGGCTTTCAATGCTTGGCCTCCTCACATCAATCTTATTTATCCATTCGTCACACCCGCGGTCCTCCCCGAGGTGACCAACATTCTGCAGGATCTATCCATTGAGCATCAACCTCGCATCACTTTAGAAGGGGCGGATACGTTCAACCATAAGCATCACAACACTATTTTCTTCCGCCCATCTCAGGGTTCGACTGGCGATATCACGCAACTTCGCAATCGTATCTGCGATGCCCTTGGCCAGCCACGGAGCAACCATGGTAGCTTCAAACCACACATGACCATCGGACAGAGTGAAGACTCAAAGGCTGCACCTCATCACTTCCTTGTTGAGAAAGTTCGCTTGCTGCCTCAGTTAGCTTGGGATGTGGACTGCATTTCAATTCTCGTTCGAGACGCTGCAGCCTCAGGTCCCAGTGGACCACGACCGATGAGGCTTTGGGGTACTCTCGACCTTTCATCACGTCTTCTCACTCGACCAACATCACCTCAGGATTTCAGGGACTCCTCTGATTCTACCTCAGATATCATTTTCCAGCCTCCTTATCATTCACCTCAGCCATCCGGCCCCTGGGCAGTCCTGACGCCGCCTGCCCCTATCGCCAATGACGAGGAACTCATTCTGGATCGATTGGTCATTGCATCATATAATGTCTTGGCCGAGTTCGAGTGGCCTCCTCAGTCAGTTCGACACTCGGGCTTGGTGGATAATCTGCTTTCCACCCGTTCAACAGCCGATATCCTCGTGCTCCAAGAAGTCACAGATCACTTTCTCCCCGTCCTGCTCGCCGACCAAGAAATCCGCCGTCGCTACCCATTTGCCACCCACGGGCCTCCGGGCCAGTTTGGCATTGGGCCACTTCCCAGTCTTCTCAATGTCGTTGTCTTGAGCAGGTTTCCGCTTGAATGGCATCATCTGCCCTTCCCGAGAAGACACAAAGGCTGCACGGTAGTCCGGTTCCCGACAATAGGCATACGTGACCGCGACGCGTGTTTTAGACCATGGATTCTCGCCGCCTGCCATCTCAGTCAGGGTCTTACTGATGGCGCCATTATTGCTAAGAAGCGAGAGGTTCAGAGGATGCTTGATCATCTGTCTGCTCATTTCCCGCAGCATCCTTGGATCCTGGCCGGTGACTTCAACTTGGTAACTTCATCTTTCACTATTGATGCGGCCAGGAAAAAGCAGGATATTTCATCACATACCATTGATCATTTGCAGAGCATCGATCACATGCTCCTGGATGCTGGTTTCACGGATACTTGGCTGGCAACAAGACTCGAGTCTGGAGAGTCTTCTGACGTTGTCAATGACAAGCGGAATGTCTTGGACTCCTTCCAGGGCGAACAAGGGACTACATTTGATCCTCTAACAAACACTCTGGCATCTAACCTCGTGGGCAGTGGTTTGAACAATCGCCCTCAGAGGTATGACCGAATTTTGGTCAAGGTGGACGACCAGTACCACCCACTGGGATTCAACATGTTCGGCCAAGCCCTTTTGCAGCCAACGGAGCAAGGTGGGCCGACATACGCCAGCGACCACTGGGGCGTACGCTGCCTTCTAGTAGGGTCGCCGTCTACCGAAGTATCAAGGTCCTCTGTGCCAGCGATGACTGTTCAACTACAACGGGCCCCAGCGAATCTTACCGATAACGAGGTGCTGGAGCATTTCCTGGGGAGTCAGGGGTTTCTTCCGACGGCGCATGAGAGAGCTGTAAGGGCAGAGGCTCTCAAGGCTCTTGAACATGCCCTTCTGGATGCCACGTCTTCGATTTCGCAGGGCGATGCCCGCTCTGGACCGGTCCTGGTTCTGGTCCCGGTTGGCTCGTATGGTCTTGGCGTTTGGACAAGCTCATCTGACATTGACTGCCTGTGCATTGGTTCTATAAGCCCCAAGACCTTCTTTGCTTTGGCCGTCCAGAGGCTGAGACGAGCAGCAACGGGAGGCATCAGAATCCTGCGACGAGTCAAGGCCAACTCGGGATACATGCTGGAGTTGGAGGTTCATGGGATCAAGATGGATCTTCAATATTGCGCTGCAGCATCAATTGCAGAGAGGTATGTACAACAACTATGCACTCGTGTCGACTCATCGCCCTAATCATCATTATCAGATGGCCTGAAGTCATGAAGCGTCCGGCGAGCGACCCTGCATTTGCTTTGCCCTTTCAGACTCTAGCAAAGCTTAAACCTGTTCGCGATCTATTTTATTTGCGTCGCTCCATCCCTGACATGGTTCAATACCGCATGGCTCATCTGTTTATCAAGGCATGGGCCCAGTCGCGAGGTATATACTCAGCCAAATTTGGGTTTCTTGGTGGCATTCATATAAGCGTCCTCCTTGCACCGCTATGCAAGATGCTCGCCTACGATGGTGCAACCGTTTCGACGGCCGACATTATCGTCACTTTCTTCCAGCACTATGCACAATTCAGCTGGAAGACAGCCTTGGTGTTTGATCCTTTCTTCCACAAAGACTTGCGATACAACCGGACCTTCCGAGAGCCCCTCTGTCTACTGGGTTGGCACGCCCCGGCACTCAACATTGCTGTGAACGCTTCTGTTCCCACTGTGGATTCCATCGCCGCCGAGTTTGAGAGAGCTGAAAGACTTCTCTCCGTGGAAGGTTTCTCATGGGGTAGCCTCCTAGGCGTCGAGCCTGACAGCCCACCAAACTCTTTGAGTGGTCCTGGGGCCACAGAGTTTCTTCAGAACTACAGAAGCTATATCAAAATTGACGCACATTACTGGGGCCCTTCCCAAGAGAAGAGTGGTCGGTTCATCGGATGGCTTGAGTCTCGATGCGTTATGTTGCTAGTTGGTAAGACAGATATCATTGCTGGGTCTAATAGCCAAGCTGACTTTGAACACAGATCTTGATAGGAAGGTGAAGAACATCCATGCACGGATCTGGCCAGCCAGGTTCTTGGATATGGCTTCAGGCGTAGAGAGTCCTGGCACTGAATACCATGGCTACTACTTGATCGGTCTCGCGCGAAATGGTGAGGAGTCCAACAAGGACGGTGCCAAGGAAACGCAGATTGCTTTGCAAGCAGCACTCCAGGAATTTGAGGCGAGGATCCGTCGCGACGAAAAGTACTACGATGCGCAATTCTGCTGGATGAGCGCAGCCGTTGTCCGAGCTCCTGAGCTCGGCAACCTGGAGCTCGATCAAAGTCGATGGGGCGAATTTGCGGGTGATACAGATGACGAGGATGAGGACGATGAAATGGAGGAGGAGGAGACCGACAACGACGGAGAGTCCCAGTTGACAGCAAAGAAGAACGTGGCATCGTCTCACGGCTCCAGGGCTGCCGCAGTGAGCAAGGCGCCGGGACTGGGTAAATTCCGTACCGCTGCTGACGTGCTCAACCGACTGCGATGGGATGCTGGCTTCGATGCAAACGACTTCATTGTTGGCTATGAAGACCGCTTCCTTGGACCTCGTGAGAGGGCGGTAGAGCAGTGGAAGAGTGAGCAGACAGACGAGGAATTCATCCCGCAGCACCGGATACTCTACTTCAAACGCAAGAGCGACGGGGCTGTCGTGTGGGAACGCCGCAGTCGGATTGACGACATCTTTGGCAGCGGGATAAAGACCTAGGGATGACACTCGTGGCTGTGGCATCCATAGGCGCCTAGCGCGCCAAGGATCCTGAAATCAAAAAAGCCACCCACCCAAGGACATGGATGTGCCTGGATGGATAGATGTCTGTGATAGACTCGGTGAGCTGTCAGATTAGGCGCAGATAGATATCACGTCTGCAATAGACTCATCGTGTTGTTCGATCAGGAGTGGCACGCTAGCGTCCAAACTCCTTGCGCTGCCACGTATTGAACTTTGTAATGAGGCTGATGGTTACTCACTCGGTCGATTGAAACTGGTCGGCTATTGAACTAGATATCAGGGTACAGCATAGGAGACAGACACCACACTCTTGGTCGTGATACGTCAGGAGCCCAAGGCAATGACTGCCTGTCGGTAGCTCAGCCAAGTCGGGCGGTTTTGATGCCCAGTCGGAGGGGTACAGCGCATTATAGGAGTGGAGGGAGGCCAGACGGATTCTCGAAACGGGTGCTAGGTGACAGGTGCTAGCTGCCGGGGTCTGTGGCATGGTTCCGACTGTCGGGATTCCAGGTTCCAGGAACTTGGAGCCAGGTCTTCAGGGTTCAGAATCACGTCGTTTAGTGGTTGCAGCCCATGTGCCATGGCAATCTTCTTGGGCCGTCGCACGTCGAATACGCTCGCTCTCGCTCGCACTCAAGCTGGTAGAGGCAGTGTCGAATCTGCGCATGATGACGCGCTCGATACCTACGTGGGGTGTGGGCCTGTTTCACGTTTCAATCCATCCAGAGACCGAAGACTGCAGAATCCCTGCCCGAGTGCCCGAGTGCTGCCACAAGACCGTGGTTACCTCGACTGGACATACCATCAGCCTCACTTTCGGACCCACGGATAAGACCGTCGTGGCATTGCTGCCCCAGACCCCTGAAGATGGCTCAAGTATAAATCTTCGAGAACCGTCGATCAACTCCCCGTCGAGGAAGATATGAGCACCTTCATCTCAATTCCGTACCAAGAACTCAGTCCACTGGACCAGACTTCATCCACCAAACCATCCAAGAAGTTTCTCCCCCTCTTTATCTTCAACATGACCATTTCCGAGCTTCAGCCACTTGTCGACGGTTGCTGCACTGCCTGTTGCAAGGCCAGCGACCTCGGCACTCACGACTATTGCGGCACTTGCCCCAGATGCCCCTGATAACCCGGCATATGATTCGCCACTGTGTCTGCATATCCAATTCGATTCAAGCACGTGAGAGGGCTGAATGACACCGAGGTCATTTACTCGCCCGTGCCCATTCTCTTTCATTCATTGCATTCAAAGGTTGCAGCGACGAGGTGCAGGTTCATCTTGTCGCGCGGTGTCGGAGGAGTCGGGAGTTTGGTAGGGAAAGCTATTCTTGGGGTTCGGCAAACGCCCAACAGAATGAGGCCAGAAGGGGTATCATGGTGAACAGAGGGTTCGCCGCTTTGTGTCCTGAATTGTCATTGGAGCGTTGGAGATGTTTTACCGCGTCACCACGAAGCGTCGCATTGATATGAAGGATCCGTGCATGGGCAGAATAGAGTACAAATAGCAGCAACTGCATCCATCGGAGTTGGTAGTACCGTTCATTTGCACACAGGGCAGCGGGTTGCGCTGGCAGTCGTGAACAAGTCGTCAGTGGTTGAGACCATCGGGGTTCAGATTGAGCTTCGTTATGACGCCAGGCTGAGGAAAACGGCGGCAATCGAAGATTTATCGTACTTGACATATTTGCCTTTGCCCTTGTCAATTTCGTGGTAGCGATCCCAAAATCGGTCGTAAAGCGGCTGCAGTTTCTGGCGGATATCCTCTCCAAACATCTTACGGACCTCACGCTCCATGCTGTATGACTTGTGCCGGGAGACCATGTCGTCAAACGCACTGTTGAATTGCGTAAACTTCTCCTTGATCTTGTCCTTGTCTTTGCTTCCGAGCGCTTTGATGATGGACGCTGAATCAACGGGTCCAGAGGTGGGGCGGTGTGAGCGATTTGTGTGGATAGTGTCAAAAAGATGCACTGAGAGGTCTTTGCAAATATCCGTGTATGCTGCTGTGCTCTTCTTCCGCCATTGATCGAGAACATCCAGCTTCGATTCCAAGAGGGGCGATAGATCGGAGTCACGCACCATGCGCTGGATGATGATGACGGTGTTGGCCATGAATACTCCTGCAACCGCTCTTGTCTTCAGGAGCAACCGCGCCTTCTGGTCCAGACCCGAGAGAAGTGTTTCGATGGTGTCGAGACAGTAATGGGCGAAAATGTCTCGGCCATCTGCCCCAATATCGAAAGACGCGAGACTCGGGATCACATCTGTCGATCGGTTGTTGGACCCTGCGTTAGACTTCCATCCACCATCGCCGATAGAGATCATGATGCTTGAGATCGGTCGCAGGAACTCCACCATAGCCTGTAGGCGCTGCATCGTTTCTGAGACAAGTGGTATCGGTGCGCCATCTGACGGCAACACCTGCAAAAACGCAACCTTGCGCCTTGTATCCTCCAATAGTTCAGCAAGAGACGACTTGGCAGTCTCTCGAACAGGTTTCAGAGCTGCGGCAAGAGCCCCTTTTAGCTCGCCAGTTCGTGTGTCCAGGTTGCCGGACAGGGCCGAAACAATCTCGGTGACTTCGTATCCCAGATAGCAGTCTGTGTTGAGGTGATTCTTGATGTGGGCATTCAGTTCGCGCAAAGTGCGTGCCAGCTCAGCCAGTGCTGCCTGGCATGTAGCCTGAAAGACAACGCCCCAATCCTCCCGGGTGAAGATGCTGCACACATTGTCATACTCGGCTAGGAATAATCCCTCCATGGCCTGGGCGTAGGTCCCAATACCGTTGGTGCCCGCTCGATAGATAGCATCGGGGTTCTTCTTCTTAGCCGTGTTGACGCTCGCAGCAGCTAGGTTGGCGAGGGATCCAGAGAGGTATGGCCCACGTACGTCGGCATAGATTCTGGCAACCGGCGACTCCGGTCCTCCTTGATGCTGACTTCCTGCCACATAAGAATAGACAAGACCAAGCCGAGCTATCTTATCCTGAGGAAGCGCGGGGAATGGCTTGTCCTTGGTGATGAAATGTAGCGGCTCGATGGATCGTGGTGTTTCTGCGCGAAGAAGGGTATCGAAGTGGCTCTCCAGCTGATTATTGCCCGATTTGATGAGACGGGCCAGATCGGCCATCGTTTGCTGGTTCGCGCGCAGGTTCGATGCTTGCATCTCGTTCAGCGCCTTGTTCAGACGCTTTATGGAAGCCAAATAGTTGGGAAGGCCGGCCTTTTCAGGTCCCACCCGAATGATTTGTTCTTCGTCATTCTTGCTATCGGCAGGTTGGCGCAGGCGCTCGATCGCAGCGAGGACAGAATCAACGTCTGGCCTATGTCAGCGTTACGCACATGTCAGGCCTTGTCGTACCACTCACTATTTCCCAAAGTTTGTAGCCGCTTCGTTTCCCCAGTTAGCGGACCAGCAACATCGCGCACACTTTTGCCTGTAGTTTCAAGTCGGTTGAGACAAGACTGGATTTTCCTGGTCAACTGTGTCGTCTTTTCTAGGCGCGAGTTGAGAACATCGACCTCCGCCCTCGCCTCCTCGTCCAGCGTGTTGTGAGCACTGTTAACAAGTCCAACTGACATGGCTCCACGAATAGATGATGGCAAGTAGAAATGGTGGCGAGTTTGTCAGGACTCGAAGCTATCGGCAAGACTCAGGAGGTGACAGAACGAGATCATCAGCGTTGGGGGGAGCGGCATCAGGTAGGTACGCAGTAAGGAAGGTGCAGAGGTCATTACGGCATTAGGACTAGCTCAAGTCTCAGCCACATGTCAAAGCCACGGGCCTTTCATTGGCCCCACTCTACCACTTTACGCGAACAAGTCGCGTCTTGAGAAGCGCGACAGCAATTTCAAGGAGCCCCAGCAACGCCCCCGCCAGGTTCAGATCTGCCCCTCGATACACTGTTCGCATCGTCGTTGTGAGGATAGTTTGTTGTGGGCAAAGGCATCACCGACGAACAGACATTATGGATTCTTTCATGCTTGGGGATGAAGGCGTACGCGATCGCATTCGCCAGGCCGAGGAATTTCTAGATCCCAGTATGCCCACAACCCGCCCATGTTACTGAGGTGGTCTTTTGTTTGGTTCACTCCATGGCTAATTCCTGAATCTCCAGATGATCCTCAAGTGCGGAGTTATCGATCAGACATCATCTTGATGCTACAGAAGAATCAGCGCCGCTTGACTGTCAATCTCGACCATGTGCGCAACCACAACGCAGGCCTCGCGCAGGGCTTGCTGGAACATCCCTTCGACTACACTCTGGCCTTTGATCAAGCCTTGAAAAACATCGTGCAGGCGCTTCCGCAGGCTCGGCCTGACCAGACGGCAAAAGATACTGTGTACTATTGTGCGTGGGCTGGGAGCTTTGGCCTGAACGCTTGCAATCCCCGCACATTGTCTTCACATCTGCTTAACTACATGGTTTCTATCGAGGGCATTGTCACTCGTTGTTCGTTGATTCGGCCCAAGGTTGTCAAGAGTGTTCATTACAATGAAGCCAAGGATAGGTTTCACTTCCGCGAATACCAAGATCAAACCATGACCAACGGCGTCACCACCTCGAGCGTCTACCCTCGCGAGGACGATGACGGCAACCCTCTTATCACCGAATATGGTTTCTGCACTTACAGGGATCATCAGACCATCTCTATTCAAGAGATGCCCGAACGAGCTCCTGCTGGACAACTCCCCCGCGGAGTGGATGCCATCCTCGATGATGATCTTGTCGATCGAGTGAAGCCAGGCGATCGCGTACAACTTGTTGGTATATACCGGACACTGGGCAATCGAAACACCAACCACAACAGCGCGTTGTTCAAGACAATGATCCTGACCAACAATGTCGTTCTTCTTTCGTCAAAGTCTGGCGGCGGCGTGGCAACTGCGACTATTACTGATACCGATATTCGCAACATCAACAAGGTGGCTAAGAAGAAGAACCTACTCGAACTGCTCTCTCAGTCACTCGCTCCCAGTATTTATGGGCACGACTATGTCAAGAAGGCTATACTTTTAATGCTTCTGGGTGGCATGGAGAAGAATTTGGAGAACGGAACACATCTTCGAGGAGACATCAACATCCTCATGGTGGGTGATCCCTCTACCGCCAAGTCCCAGTTGCTCCGCTTCGTCCTCAATACCGCCCCTCTTGCCATTGCAACGACAGGTCGTGGCTCCTCCGGTGTTGGTCTGACAGCGGCTGTCACTTCGGACAAAGAGACGGGCGAGCGGCGACTGGAGGCCGGTGCCATGGTCATGGCTGACCGTGGTGTCGTTTGCATTGACGAATTCGACAAGATGTCTGATATCGACAGAGTCGCAATCCACGAAGTCATGGAACAGCAGACTGTAACCATCGCCAAGGCCGGCATTCACACATCCCTCAATGCTCGATGCAGTGTCATTGCTGCTGCCAACCCCATCTTCGGCCAGTATGACCCGCACAAGGATCCTCATAAGAACATTGCTCTTCCCGACTCTCTTCTTTCACGATTCGATCTGCTTTTTGTTGTCACGGATGACATTGAGGACACGCGTGACCGCCACGTGTCGGAGCATGTTCTTCGCATGCATCGATACCGGCAGCCAGGGAGCGAGGAGGGTGCACCTGTTAGGGAGCAGGGGGCGCAATCTTTGGGTGTCTCCGCCACCAACCAGGCAGATTCGCAAGGCCCGACAGAGGTGTATGAGAAGTACGACGCCATGCTTCACTCGGGTGTCACTGTCACATCCGGACGCGGCGCGAACAAGAAACCCGAAATTCTGAGCATCCCGTTTATGAAGAAGTACATTCAGTACGCCAAGACAAGAATCAAGCCAGTCTTGACACAGGAGGCCTCTGATCGAATTGCGGATATCTATGTCGGCCTTCGGAATGACGAGATGGAAGGCAACCAGCGACGAACCAGTCCCTTGACTGTGCGTACATTGGAGACCATCATCCGTCTTGCCACAGCACACGCCAAGTCCCGACTATCCAATAGGGTTGAAGAGCGTGATGCTGTTGCTGCAGAGCGCATTCTAAGATTTGCTCTCTTCAAGGAAGTTGTAGAGGATGCCTCTCGGAAGAAGAGGAGAAAGACACAAGCAGTCGACTTTGCGTCTTCCAGCGACGAGAGCTCCAGTGATGACGATCAGGACGGAACTCAAGCCGATGGCACACGATCAAACAGATCGACGTCCCGAGCGACGCGTACAAGCAGCCGTCCTCAAACGACCGCCTCCCGGGCAGCACGTAATGCAGGCGATACCGCGTCCTCTAGCAGAGAACCAGACTTGGATGAGGAGGATGAGGACACTCTCGCACAGCCCACGCCGCGCCGCTCTGGCAGACGAACACAGAATATCTCGCAATCGCAAACCTCATTCGCATCTTCTATACCCGCATCCCAGTTGCCATCCCAGACTCAGGCGGAGTCACAAGACGACAATGAGCTCGCGGATGGCACAGCCGGACTGGCAATCGATGACACACCCATCAGCACCCAGCGCCTTGGAACATTCAGGACAGCGCTCGGTCAGCTTCTTAGCACGGATCTGTTCGAGGACGACTCTGCCGAATTAGATGCCGTGGTGGAAGCGGTCAATCGCAAGGTTGGAAACCGTGACGGCGGCGCATTCACCAAGGGTGAGGCCACCAAGGCCCTACAGAAGATGGGAGAGGCAAACCAGATCATGTAAGTTTCTGCCCTGAGTACGACTTTGAGTAGGTTCGACTAACATCAATGGCAGGTTCACTGAGGGAGATCTTGTGTACAAGATTTGAGATAGGGGGTTGTTGGTGGGTGATTCAATGAGTGTCAGGAAGAAGTGTCAGTTTATTATGAACATCTACAGGTCAGGACCTCAGTAGATTCGATTGAGACATGATGATTATGCTGGTTACGAACGGGATCTGGTCGTGTCAAGTAGTCGGATGAGAGCAGTAATAGACCCAGGCTTTTCTATTCAGATTAATCTACATTGCGCCAAATCGTGCATCTAGCACAGGGGCGTCGTTATTCACAAACGCTGGCGGAACTCCTTTAATCGAGCATCAACATTGTGCCCATTCCATGCTTCGCGGCCGTCCGCATCCCTACCCAAGGTAGGAACGCCAACCTGTTCGATGGCGAAGCTTGCGGCCACAGCACCCCAAATCGCAGCATCCTCTAAACTCTCGCCTCGCGCAAGGGCAACGCCCAGGCCACCCAGGAAGGTGTTTCCGCCGCCCGTGGGGTCAACAACGTTGGAAGGGTCTCCGTGGTAGGCGGGTATCCATCGCTCGATACCAGGATCAACCTCGATCTCCTCGCGAGCGACGATACCATCTGCATCCTGGAGCAAGCCAGCAAAGAGGGCTTCCACGTCGGTATCTGGCCGCAACCCTCCTCTCACATAATCCTTCTTTCGTCGTTTAATCTTCGACTTGGGATCCCGCTGACGCTTCCTCCCGCCGTTCTTTGCGATGTAGCAGCCCTTGTCACCCGCGCGAACGACCAGCGAAAAGGACTGCAGAGGCATGCTTGCCAGCAGTTGTTCGCATGCACGTTCCACTGCTACGGTAGATATCTCCCCTGTCTCCGGGTCCAGACCATCATCGCCCATGAAGCCAGCCAGCTCGGCGTGATTAGGACTGCAAACGTCGACAAGGGGCAAGCAATTGGTGCAATTCAACAACTCATCCGGAGTGCACAGGTCAGGGACCGGCTCCCAGATGAAGATGGGCTTTGTGTACGTCTCTGGGGGAATGACCTTTTTGCGAAGTGATGTTATCTCAGACACAAGCTCCCGGCATCGGTTGGGGGAGCAGATGAGGTGAAATGAACGTGACTGCAGCAACGCTGGTGTGAGGTCCTGAGCGGTGAGTCGCTTCTTTGGAGTCAGATACTTGAAGGCACGCTTTTCGGCGGCGCCCTCATAACCGTTCCATCCACGAGTCGTGAGTCGAAGGCCATCATGACGAAAGATGGCCGAGGTCGTCCAGCTGTCAATAAGGGTCGACAATGACGGAGGGAAGTCGGAGCCTTGGTCGATGATCCAACCAACCGAAGTAGACAGCGGTGGCGGAGAAAATAGGCGAGCTCCTAGGGCGGAATAGGTGCCAGCGCCACCGAGGATGTTCTTGACAGGCGGCGTAGGGGGGACAAAGTCGATATCATCTTTGAGGTCAGGTTAGCTTTGTCTTACGACACATCCATCTCTAAGAGAGCAGCAACCACAAGGTTCAAGGATGGACTGAGGAGGCTCTGCTAACCAATGATAAACATGCCCAAAGTGACAAAGTCAATCGTGGCAACCTGATCATCTGGTGTTTGAGTGTCAATCACCGACGAAGCTTGTTGATCTTCTTGTGGCTCATCATGGCTCGGGTCTGGGACCTGGTCTTGATCTTGGGTCTGCTCTAGATCTAGATTCTTTTCACCCTCTGCATGGTGCTTCTCTTCGCCATCAACGGGCAGTTCTGGCTTGGGCCGATCATCGGCAACGGCCTCCATGGCGTTGGTGATGGTGCAACCTCTCACTCAGTGGGTTGGCGGACGACGCGACACGTAATGAGCCGGCGACAATTCGATGAGCGCAACAGCAACACAGAGCCTCAGATTCAGGCCAGTCAGGCCGGGGAAAGAGGTTTGCTCAAAGAATAGCAGGCTCGGCTGTGGCCGATCCTAGTTATTGCCCACGGACTTGGAAATACCCAATGGGTTGGTGGTGGAGATGGTGCCGGGGATGGATGTCAGAGACCTGAGGGATCGTATTGCAGGGGTGGAAACGCTCAGGCTCAGCGAAGCGAAAGAGTTTATTCCGATATGGCGAGGACACTAGACGAGAGCTCATGGAATACACCCTTTGGGCACTGTTCAGTAGGTATCTAGCGAAGACGCAAGATGGAATCGGGAGGCCGTGAATGTTTTTGGTGTTGTTTTCAGGTTCAAGTTCAAGCGGTGTCTGCGTTGGGCTGATCGGAGCTGCAGCATCTGGCGTATGGCCTTGAGCCTCCACCGGTACCAGTCTATCTTATCTAAAGTACCTACATATCTCCCCTTCCTCCCAAGGCAGCTCCCGTTCTTTATTGGAAACCAAAGCCATTATTGTTGTCCGTGTTTTGCCGAGAATAGAGGCTTGTCTTTTAACTTTCTCTCTATCCATATGGTGGTCGAGGTCCGATAAAACAATCCGGTTAAATGCCGTCAAAGTTCCAAAGATAGGGTACCTACTTTGAGACCAAGATGACCACGTGGCTCACAACTACGAGCCTGCCCCTGCGGGTACCTAAGCACCTGCAAAGACAGAGGAGGCTGCGCCGGAACCGGGCAGTCCAGCGCCGAGCAGCCGGGCCCAGGGGCGCTGGAATGGACGGGAACCTACCTAAGGATAGGCCCAGGTGATGGTGCTACCTTACCTAACCTTGCAGGGGAATGAGAGCTAGGCCAGCGGTACTTACAAGTTACGTAGACTTCATACCTGGCCAGGCAACCCAAAGAGTCTAGTCCAAGTACCTCCAAACCTCCTTACCACCTGCCTAGCTCATCCCTATTCCGCAACCTCCTCAGGTAAGCTCCCATCTCCTCACCTCGTACCATCGCATCGCATCCTCTCTGACCTTTTGACTATTGCAACATATTCATGGTCAAGGTAAGCGCCTAACCGGCAGTATTGTTGCGTCTGCTTCTTGTCACGCCATGTCATTGACTCGTTCTCGACTAGGTGGCATAACCCTCGACGATTACGACTTGCGCAATCCACCAGGCAGAGCGAACTATTCTGTTGCCTGCACGCGTCGCCGTTCGCCGCATAACTGTATATAAAGACGAATTCTCCCCAAGCACTCCCAGCGACCGGAGCCAACTGAGACCGACACCATGGCCGCCACAAACCACATGCATAATCTCACCACTCTGATCAAGCGGTACGCATTGCCAGAGTCCTGATTTCAACCACCGCCCACGCTGATAACATCTCCAGGCTCGAAGCTGCTACGTCTCGCCTCGAGGATATCGCTGCTTCTACTGAGCTCCCGCCCGATGCCCCTGCTGCCTCACCATCCAACGCTGCCATCTCAGCGCCTCCAGCTCCTCCTGCTGCGCCTGTCGCCCCTCCTAAGCCCGAGCCTGTCCCCGAGCCAGCCGCCGAGCCACTTCCAGAGTCTATTGAGGAATTTGATGCCTTCCTGAGCTCCGCCGTCGAGAAATATGTCGAGCAGAGCCAGGAGCTTGGTGGGCCCATCGCTGAACAGGTACAACCAATTCCAACAACGGGACCTCTTCGAGGAAGGCCAATAACTGACCATTGTCCTAATATTTAGGCATTGGAAGTCAAGAAGGGCTTCCAAGAGCAGCGGAAGTTCCTCCTTATCTCGACCAAGGCTAAGAAGCCCAACCTCTCGGGCCCCGATCTGCCCATGTACGAAAACCTCCTCAAGCCCATCACCGACGCTTTGTCGGCTGTCACCGCCCTCACAGACTCCAACCGACCTGACCCCGCTTATAACCATTTGAGCGCTGTTTCCGCTGGTATCACGGTTCTGGCCTGGATCACCATTGAAACCCGCCCCTACAAGCATGTCGAGGAGTCTCTTGGTTCGGCTCAGTTCTTTGGAAACAGGGTGCTTAAGGAGCACAAGGAGAAGTAGGTCGAATCCTAGACAGGCACGTTTCGCCGTACTAATCAGATGCTCAGGGATAGCAGGCACGCCGAATGGGTTCAAAGCCTATACCAAATTTTCCGCGATCTCGCCGACTATGTGAAGCAATACTTCGCCAATGGTATCCCCTGGAACCCCAACGGACAGCCAGCGCAGGAGGTCGCCAAGTCACTTTCCAACGGTCCCAGCAC
>SSHR01002616.1:0-10711 GCA_006518225.1 Fusarium neocosmosporiellum
GTGAAGAGCCTAATTGAACTAGATATAGAAATTATAGGAGAGCGAAAAGCTCTTAGGTATCCTCAAGCTCTCCTCGACCGCAAACATGGGGCAATCGTGGTACTCTATCCGTAGCATAGAAAGCAAAAAAAAAAAAAAAGAGGGGGGAGGCTTTTAAGCCAAATGAAGAACAAAATAGCTTCGCTAATTAAATTTCGTATCCGTCTAATAGCTATTTCTCTTAAACCCTGGCGGAGACTCGTATGATTACAAACTGAAGTGCACGTTTAGCGAAAACTAACCAAGACATGTAGCATAACTTTATCTGTCCTTGCGTTAGAGCCGAGTTAACTTCACTCTGCTATAACATTTACATAGTTAAGAGATAGAACCGGCTCAGCACTTATTAGGACTTATGGATTGTGCGGTGGTGTCTTTCACAAGTCCTGGCTTTGCTTGAAACTGCATTCTACAGGAGCGCCTGCCTCCTCCTTCTTACCTCAAGGTTAAGGTCCGATCTCACCGCGTTTAGACATGGGAAACGCTTGTATCTGGGGAAAGATGGATAGCAACGGCCCGAGGAACTCGGAAGCATCCAAATTCGTAGATGCAGGTATATGATACAGGTTACCAACCGGGCAAGAAGTTGACAATAATCGTCAAAGCAACTGCATGCTTCAGCCTTTTAAAGAAACAACACGCTGTTCAAAACCATCCTGGTGGTACTTGGCGGGGACCAGAGCGTTGCCTTGAACCCAACCGCTTGGCATCATCATCACCCTTGACGCTGGCCCCGAAGGGAAGTATGAGTTCAATTTGACCAACCATGCATCTCGCTCAGCCTACCCATTGCCAAGAGCTAGCCAAATAGTTTAGTTGAGTTGAGGGCAGGAAGGTAGGCGGAGAGCACTATAGTGGAGGAGGCATGCTTGAGTGGCTTGACCTTGCTATCCGAGATATTCTACTGTTGCCCATGGAAGTCTCCATCCATGGGTTGGCTGCAGCAGGTAGACTTCCATGATACAGGAGCTAGGGCTACGGCAGTTTTTCCTTGAATAGCCATGCTCACGCACACTTCGTTGCCTCCCATGCCCAACAACTTACAAGTAAGAAAAGCAGAAGATGGACAGGAGACATATATGTGTACGTCACTGCATCTTAATTGTTCCATCCGTTTTTTGGTCCCCATGGACTTGATTAACGTGCGCCTTGATGGGAGAGATCGCTCTGTTATTAAGTGAGGTTTCTAGAAATGGCACGTCCCTGGCATGGCTAAAGGCGTTCTGAGGGTCTATCACGAAGTGTTTCACAGGCATTCCATGCTAGTGCCTATTCTATCTAGATCAGTGCCATGAGACCGATTTGAGTCCAGCTTTCTTAATCTCTGCAACTCAATATTTGCAACTGATATAGCTATGATGCCCTCACGGGCCATCCCTCTCACGACAGTCGCTTTCGCGAGCACCAGCTCTCGTAACCCCCGCTCTTCTTAGCATCTTCCTTCGCAAGAGATGGTCTTTGATGAAAGAAGTAGAAAAACCGAGCTATTTCTTCAAGACATCGCGGCTGCGCCTAAACATAGGTGCATGCCCTGACCATGAGGGCACCACTGATCATACAGCCCCCCTAACTACTCTAACCTGAGGTCCGGCTCCCGAGGACATGTTTTTGATACCAAGGCACGTATACGTCCTGGGCCCATTTGGACAAACGACGAAGACCAGTAACAACCTGATACATCTTGAGAATGCACTAAGTAGAACCAAATTCCTGCTCAGTCCATAGGATGGTGTCACAAGCAGTAACAGATTATGCACTAGCATGGACTGCCAACGTCTCCCGCCCAGTTATGTCGAGTGACTTAAATGCCCAGAGTGAGACCTATTGCGCGATGGCATATGGCCCATCAATTAGATCGTCTTCTACATCGGGCATGAGCACATTGAGAACGGAAAAAGCCGCAAGAAATACTGAGACATTGTCGGAAATTGGCACCATCAAACTGAAAATAGCTCTCTGGAAACTCTGAGCATTCAACACAAGTCAAAACTTCGTCTCCTCACCCCAGATTCTTGTCATGGAGTCTAAGCCACAAATGAACACCACGCCACATTAGCCAAATTACTGAGATTCATCACGTGCAGCTGGCGTGGCGCAACAGAGTCTCCAGCAGCCCCGCACCAACTGCAACTAGCCCAAGTTAGTAAACAACAACATCACAACCAGCAATCCTCCAAGGAGCCTCTTTTCGCCGTCGCCCTGTGTTTTGGTAGAACCTTGTCTCCTATGCGAGTCACTTAGGGGACGGCTCATCTGATGGCATATTTCAAGTCATCTTTCCCCCCGCCACCAGCGCCCGCAGCTCCATTGAACACAATCCGCCGCATATCCTTTCGTCATCCAGCCTACCCGGAACCTGCCCCTGACCTGCTCTGCCTGCCCGCCGCCGACGGCGATGGACAAGATGGCATCGACTACGACACGGCTTTCGTAGCCTGTTGTATCGTCACGGGAAATACGTGGCATGATGGCCGGTTGGCACGAAAGAATAGCCGAGGAGAACTTCAGCGTGTTGAGAAACCCAGTGATGGCATTTTGCGAGAAGATGCCTGCTACTTCCGACTTGGCCAGCATCCCGTAGAACGTGAGTACCCTCGAGCGCTCAGGCATACCTCGTCGGATGAACTTCAACCCCTCAACCTCTCACATAGCTAGGAATAACAAGCTCTTGCTTCTAGACAAGTATCCCGTTCTCCCCTCCTTTGACCACTGGCGATTCCCTCATGGCGACATTCCCGCGCCGTGATCTTCCTTGAGACTCCCTTCCGCTGGCTTGAGTGTCAATCTTAAGCAGAAAACAGCCGCTCTAAGTCGGGATGGGACATGTCGAATCTCAGGGTATCTTGATGCTGTGGAAGTCGCACACATCGTCCCACGCGCATCGGGCTACTGGTTTGAATACAACTCGATGGCAAGGTACCGGTACTACACCTAAGACTAGATGTTCCTCTGTCTTCGGGCAAGAATCTGGATGCTCACCTTTACACCAGATACACTCGTCTCAGTGACGTTCCGCAACAGGTTGATGACGACCGGAACCTAATCACGCTCCGTAGAGATCTGCACTATCTCTTTGATCAGCGTCGCTTCACCTTTGTTGTCAAACAACCACGCGAGAGCGACTCGCTACAGGTTGTAACCCATGTCCTCTGCGCGCAAGGCTCGACCGAGCTGATCAGTTTGTACCACAACCGCTTGCCTCAGCCACTCTCGGGTATATCAACAGAGCTCTTGTTTGCACGGTTCGCATGGTCTCTCTTCGACAGCAAAACCTTCCCCTTCTTCCAGGGTCTGCAGAGCTATCAGGTCCTCGTCTATGATCTTTCAACATCTCAGTACTCTACCAAAAACCTCAAAGCGGGCAAGATCCGGGATGCAGCTGTATTGTTTCAGGCCTACCCCCAGAGACGGAACCCAAGCCCTCGCAAGCGGACCAACGATGAGATATCCAAAGGCGACGTTGATGCTGAGATGGGATGGTCCACCGACGCCGATGTGTTGTCTGGAGAAGAAGACTGCCCACCCCGCGGAAGACGCCGTAGACGGTGTGTGGAGTGGGACTCAAGCTCGGAAGAGCCATCTGAGCTAGCAGGCTCGGCATCCTCTGCGTCTCCGCCTACATCGCAGGATCTCCTCAAGCCGGCCGTGGAAGAACCATCACCCGTGCTCTCAGGTCCACATGATGAGCGCAAAAGGACCCTGGACTCAAGCAACCTTGTTCTCCATCTAGAAGGGAGGCAGGACAGACGAGATGGGCTATCGGGAGGGGATATATGAAGAGGACCACTCCTTCATCTTGGTCCATTCTTCTTCCTGGATTGTCTGCAAATGTGACAGTCTGGTTGTACTTTGGAGGTGCTTGGGCATGGAACAGGCAAGCAGTTTCAGCATGGTAAGCTGAGATGGTGCTTCATTTCCTTACGTCATGACGACGAAAGAGTGACAAAAAGGCGGCTTGCTATAGTCGTGGATGAGATGAGTTAGTTTCGTCACAAAGTTCAGTCAACCAGTCTTAGGATATGAGACATTAGATAGTATGGTAATATTAAAAAACCTCTGCGTGAGGAGCTCATAGCAAGCAATTGTATGGGTTCTTTTTATCTGAGGGGAATGGGAATGGCTCACTTCTTGTGTCAACTGGAGGCCAGTGCCGCCGAGAAGTAACTAGAGGACAGGCCCGCGATTGACATAGGCACCATGAACCTACTAGGAGATGCCCGGTGTTCTGAGACTCGTCTCTTAAGCGCAATAGAATTTAGAGTGTTGATCTTATTGCGAACGATTTTTTTTTTTTTTGAACTGCCTGAGCCTTCATTAACCTTAATTGCCGCATTTGCAGGGTACTTCTTTTCCCCTTTTCATATCTTCACGGCCCATACCCAGTTTCTAGGCATAGTCTGTGATGAACCCTGGACCAACATGACGTTTTCCTCATCTAGGCTTCATTCTTCCTCATTAGTGGAAAGGGCAGATAGATTGTCAGTATAGTACTGAGTGGCCTAGCAGCGCAGCTGACCCATGCCAGTGCCTTTTCAACCGCGTCCCTGTTATCTCTGGGCTCAGCCATGGTCTGACTACGTAAGCTCTGGAATCGTGCATTAATGATGCACTTTCTGCACCCGAGGAGAGAAGATATAACGCCGATCCATTGCCCACCTTCATCACCCATAGAGGGGATCTCGATACTCGTTGCATGTGGCATTTGGAATCAAGATGCTCACGTATCAGATTCAAATTGCGTGGCTGGGAATGTGGCTTGAACGAACACGCCTAACACGCCTCCTTTGAGACAGAGCTGAAGGGTCAGAAATTAGTGCCCGGCTTCCATGCCAATCAAGTTCAGTTGGAGACAATCAACTAGCCAAATCTGGTGATTTTGATGACTGAACTGAACAAAGCCACAGACCAATCAGCCACTCCCTGCCCTGCGTCTTTGAACGGCGCAGTGATCCTCAAGCCAGAAACGTGTTACGCAGGAACGTCACGGTCTAACCCTACCAGGCTAGGACGTGACAAAACAACAGAACCGAATCGGGCAATCTTGATGATTCACCTACTAGCAGAGGCGAAGCAACCTACCTTGTCGAGAGGCGAAGCCATTCTCAGCCTAGTATCCATATCTGAAAACACAGAAGACTACGATCACACAACTTGATTCCAAGTATTGCCTTTTCTCTTCGTTTGATGGCTTGGGAGCCGGGAGGCACTGAGGCAGACTACACTACCCCTGGATTTGGGGAAATTTGGAGCTTTTCGAGATACAAAAGCCCAGCTTGTCGCTTCACACATTACATATTCACCATTGACAAACTTTCTCCGCACACTCGTCTACGACACTCTATCACCGAATCCTGCCCCATCTTCACTCGATATCATCTACCCTCCCGCCTAAACCGCCCATGGATACCGCCACTGGTCGAAGCACGCCCGACGATGAATTCGAATCCTGTCTGAAAGCCGAGCCTGGGTCCTCGGGGCATAATCTGTCACCTACCGACCCAGATAGCCCCATGAGCTGGCCATTCCTCAAAAAGGTCTATGTCTCTGCCGTCTCTTTTGCCTTTGTATTTATTATGTAAGTAGCACTCAATCCATAATGGATACGGACGCCCATTGATCCAAGTAGCATGTACGGGACGACAACATATACTGCCGCTGTCAACGCCGTGCCGGCCGCGTTTGGTGTATCGAAGCACACTGCCCTCCTCGGCTTCACCATGCCCTTTTATGGTGTCTTCTTCGCACCCATCTACACACCACATCTCTCGGAAAGATACGGACGCCGACCCATCTACCTCACCAGCTTCCCTCTCTTCGCTCTCTGTGTTGTCGTCATCGGTCTGGCCTCAAACATTTCCACCTTGCTTGCCTTCCGTTTCCTCGCTGGACTTTTCGGCGGACCATGCCTGGTTCTGATCGAGGGGACATTCGCTGATGTCTGGCCTGCACACAAGACCGTGACATATTATTCCTTCCTTACGCTTGCATCGTATTCTGGAGCCGCTCTAGGTATGGCCGATCTCTGAAGCCCTTTATCCATCTTTCACGCTGACGTGTCTGATTGAAGGTCCGCTTGTTGGCGGCTTTGTTTTCGCGGCCAAAGGTCCAGCTTGGCTGTCCTGGGTGACACTGCTATTTGCTATGATCGCAATGGCATTTGGTGCTTTCATGCCTGAAACATACAACCGAGAAATCTTGAGGACGCGCATTCGATATAACCGGAGCAGCATTAGGCTGCCTTGTGCACAGAGCGGAGTCACCATTTCCGAGATGGCGCACATTACTTTCTTTACCCCCCTCAAGATGCTCTTCACCGAGCCCTTAGTGATTCTTATCACCCTCTATCTTGGACTCAACTTTTCCGTCCTGTTTCAATGGTTCATTTCAGTACCTGCCGCTTTGAATGGAGCTTACGGGTTCGATGTCAAGCAGGCCGGGCTTGCCTTCGTCTCGGCTCTTTCGGGCGTGGTACTCGCGCTGGCGTCCGCGAGCTCTCTGGAGGCTCTGTTCTCAAAATCAGCAAAGCACGGCATGGAATCCTTGGAAAAGCGCCTTGTTCCTGCAATGGCTGGGTCATTCTTTGTTGCTGGCTCTCTCTTCTGGGTTGCGTTCACGGCCAAACCCACATTTCATTACCTGGTTCCCATCTGTGGCACCGCTTTCTATGTCTGGGGAAATGCCATGGTTCTCATTTCTTTCATCTCTTACCTCTTCGATGCTTACCCTCCTGCTGGAACGCTGTCCGCACTTACAACAGCAGCGTGTTTCCGAGTTGCTTGCGCTGGTATCGTTCCTCTCTTCATTCTTGATATTCTCAAGGACCTTGACGGAGACTGGACATTCAGCGCATTTGGCATTCTCTCCGCCATCATGGGCACATTTCCTTTCGTTCTCTATTGGTTTGGTCCGGCATGGCGCGCAAAGAGAAAGTACAGTGCGGGCTACATATCCGCCTCAATGATAGAAGAAACCATGATGTGAGATCTCCAATAGGGAAAGGGTAAGCGAGAACAGGTTAAGGATCCTAGCCATTATTGCTCGGCTCCCTTCGAGTCGAATAGATCACCCTTATTACGTTCGGGAAGCACCCTGTAGGGCGAGAATGGCGCGGTGAGGTATAAGGGCGAGAAGCTTAGTATAGTAGAGTACTCTTGGACTTGAAGCGGAAAAATTCTATCTAGTAATAAGACGGGATTTTCTTCAATAACTCACGGGGAGTTTAGTTTATGCGTACCTTATCTCACTAGCTTAGTGCCATCGTTCCGGGAAGATCACCAAATCTCAGAGTAAGAGTGGGAACTCGGACTTCTGGCGCTGCAAAGGTTCGCTTCTCCATGCCCTGGCGAGTAAGTTGACTTCAATTTTCCCATGGAGTCAATCCAATCATGCCGGTCTGGTTCCATCATAATACGCAGCTCGGACAGAAACAACCACTTGTTTCGATAGACGCTTTGGACGGGCGACAAAAGAATTGGGACAGCATGGCTCACTCGCATCACAGACTCGGATGGCAGGACGGTCATATGGAGGAAATTATTTTGAGGGTCCTGGCAACCACTTCGAGGAGTCTGGCTGCTTGGAGACGTCGAGATTTTCACGGATCGCACTTTTGGACAATATGTTCCATCCCTGCGAAGAGGATGTTTGAGTCTCCATTCCATGTGATAAGACGGGAGTCTCGCAAGATACTGAGATTTGACATCATCCAGTCTAGCAGCCTGTTATTCTCCGGCTCCAGAAGGCCCCGGAAGCGACCTTCGTGGAAGTACGGGAAGTCTGGTTGGCAACCCAGCAGACTCAACGGTTCGCTAAATGTTTCTAAGGCTAATCACCGCGCTCCTCCCTTAGTGGCAGCCCACAATGTCACTGGCGGCATGCACGTCTCTCGATTCTTGAACAAGAACTTGACATGAGAAATCATATGCTCTGTACTCGACCCGAGAAGCTCCTGTAGCTCCCCGTCAGTCAAGGCATGAGCCTCTCTAACTTATTCGACATCATGCTATGTACCGTAGACAGATCTATTACTCTAAGTTTCTGGAAAGTTGTCCTCAATCCTGGTCTTGGTGTGCGGCGATAGGGATGAGATATTATTTGATGCTCTTGCACAGTAAATCAGAGTACTGGAGATTGGTACACATGAAGACATTGTTGTCTATCTCAAACTACTGATCCACTCCTTCGAGGCGCCTTCCACTGGGGTAATCTTGACTTTGGGGATTCGCCGCTTGAGCTCCTCATTCCTAAGAATGACCCTGGCGAATTCACTGTTCTAGTCGGCGTACAGCTAGCCGAAGTCATGTTGGATAGCCGCTAGGTCTGAAACGAACCTTTTGGGCCGTATATCTAACATCTTGGGGAACTCAAGCAGCTCACGCGACTTTGAACTAAATCTACGCGAGAGATACTTGGAGCGCGTCTCTTGATACCGGGCTGGTATAGCCGGCTCAAGGACTAGTTTAATCCGGTACTTGTTGAAGACCCGATCGAGGCTCCTTGCGCTGTTGAGTCCGTCAGCCTCTGTGTCTAGTATGGGAGACTCCTCGGGTTTGTTTACTATTTCCTGTGGTACACTGATAAAGAATTGGATCTCATTACTGAGCAGATCGAGGAGTGAAGGTCAATGGCATTGGTGCCTCGAGCCTGGTTCGGAGAGAAGACCGATGGCCTCGACGAAGTTATCGCACATGCTGCTTCGAAACTCCTTGATCCATGCCGAGTGGCGGCGGATGTCCTCTCGACTTGCCGTCAGCTCGGAGTCAGCGTGGATCGCGAACTACGATGCGGAAGTAAAGTGTTGGTATTGTCCCCTGTGCTCCATATACCTTGTGAGGCGAATAGTAAGCAAGGTAGGGATGTTGAGTAGGGAGCGTACCTTGAATTTAAACTTCTTGACGGGCTGGTGTGCATAAACCTTCTCTTTCCGAGCCTCAATTCTATCGAGTCCGATGTGACTGGGATCGTCAGGATAAACTGTGAGGGCGTGACCCCTCGACTCCTGGTCCGGCGTGTCGCGAGCCTGACGGGGAACCTGAAAGCCTTGGAGCACCTCGCTGGTTTGTTGGTCTCAAAGATCGTAACGTGAGAGGTTCGATCATCCATATGCTCTTCTCTTCTCCTGATTTACCTTTCTTGCATTCCGACCACGGCGATGACCAGCCGTCTCACCTTGCGCAACATCAACAACATGTTCAGCGCGTCGAAATGGCGAGAATCTTGCGAACATCTGGTTGGTGCTCGCGTGAAGTTTCAATGTATATATAGGTGACGCCTTGATTCGCTTTGGTCGTGCTGGGAAGAGAGGTGGGAGGTCCTCTCGCGCGAATAGGTTGGCTCTCCGCAGTTTGAAGTTGCAGCCGCCAGACGTGATCCAGACAACGTCTACCACGCGAAAGAGTGTCTTGAAGCCGACGTCCCTCTCACCCGTGGTTGTATCCGAGCTGAGCCTGGTGCTATTCATGATACTGCAGATGGCATCGCGATCCTCCTCGTCGAATTCCATCTCATTGAAGTGCAGCAAGAGATGCGTGCTAACGTGTCGTGTGAGGATTGGAATATTGTTGTCGATGTACGTGTTGTCGTCGGCATTTCTCAGGAGTTTTAGAAGGTTACAAGATGAATTGAGGTCATTACGAAGTGTTGGGGCAATGAACAAGGGTTAATTCATTGCCTACGTGGAGGATCGATTTCTCAGATCTCGAAAGCTTGCAGAGCCTCTTGCTTGTAATCAAAGCCATCCTCTACCGTCTCAGTGATATCAGTCACCCCCATGTTGAGCGGAATATGCTCCCAGAAGCTTGATCTTGAAACTTTTCTTGGCAAAGGACAGGACAGGGAGAGTGGAAAATACAGTTGAGCCCGCAGGGGAGGGAATGTATGGCGGTCACCCGGGGTTTACTCCCACCAGGGCAGTCAGGAGTTCCGTAAACTCCACCAAGAGTCAGTGTCTTGAAACGGCCGGAGGAATTGATTGGTATAAGACTAATCTACGCCGAACGATTCTTGTCCTCGTCATCAATAACGTCTCCAAAAGAGGCCATCAGCCACAACAGCAGAAGACACAGTTATGAATACATGATGGCATTAAAATGCAACACTGCAAACACCATAATCGTGACTAACCCTGTGCTTCACACTTATAGATTCCACAGGCTCACCCAGGCGCAACTCTTAAACCTGCCCCAAACAGAACCCCAGAAAGCCTTCTCTACCTCTCTTCGGGACGCCAATAGCACTCACTCCGTCTCGTAAACCAGATGATTTGAGCTGCGTTATATCCAGCTAGGAGTCACGCACTGGCTCGCCAATATTTAGTGGCAATCATGAAAACTAGCGAGGCCCAAAAGGTTAGACCGAAGCTCGCCTCCAGCACAACGTCCTTCCCTATGTTCGCTTTCGTACTATCTAGAGTGAGATATCGAACATAGAGATTCACTCTATGGAAAGCAAGTATATCGGTGGTATCTCTCACGTCAGACAATACAAATGAAGTAGGCAATAGTCTTCCCCCAAAGTGCGAGGTTATCTAGCCATACAGAGCATCTACAATGACTCTAGCATATAACGAAGCGCCTATCGAGCTAAACATGGTTAGTTATTACTTCTGGGAGTACCTTTCCCCCAAATTTTGCCTCTTAACGCACAATATTTTTAGAGTATTGATAATCGTACC
>SSHR01002617.1:0-34662 GCA_006518225.1 Fusarium neocosmosporiellum
GAATGTGCCTTCGGCAGGCATTCCCTCCCCCCTCACCTCCCCACCGTCTGGTCTCCGTCGACGGAGGCACTGACAGAGACGGGAGCAGAGACCTACTGGTTCTGCTGGACTTGGAGCCACCCCTGCTCCAAGTCCCGAGCCGCCTGGCACAGGTCAGGCCTTTTGGCCTGAGCCGTGTGCTTCTTGGTCAGCTCGCCCCTCAGCAGCGGGAACCGCTGGCCCATGTCCACGACCCTGTCGAGGGCAGTCTTGCCCTCCGGGTCATGGTATAGGACCAAGCAGCCCCACGCTCGCTGGTTCCCTGCCAGCACCTTCACGTCCGCCACCGCCATCTCCTCGGTGTACTCCCTCCCCATGGCCACCTTGCTGACCACCGTGTGCAGGAAGGACATGCCCGTTTGGGCGTCGACGTACCTCCAGTCTGGCTGGAGTAGCGTTCTGGTGAACGCTGGGAGGCGAGCTCCCGACACAACCAGTGTCCTCCAGACCAGCCTGGTGTCCCCCCCGGCGTAGGGACGGCCGGACCCCTGAAGCCGCCGCAGCGAGTTCCGGTTGCTGCTTCCCAAGGCATACTCGTATGCCTGGTTGATGTCTTGGTCGGAAATATCCGACCCGTGGAGGGCCATGATATCGTACTCGCATTTCTAAGCGGAGCACTGATACCACTTCACAAAGACATCGCGGACTTCGTGCTGGGCGATTGTGCCACCCAGCTCGATCACCCTCTTGCAGAGGGCGACCATGCTGGGGGCGTCGATCAGTCGAAACATGATCGACTTCAGGGGTTGTCCCACGAACTGGGACCGGAGGTTGAGGTCTGCGCCATGTCTTTCGACAAACTCGAAAAACATGGTCTTCATGGAGCCACGGTCCTTGTCCCTTATGACTCTCTTCACCACCGTGGTCAATGGCGTCGATCCACTGCCATCGGCCTTGTTGATGTCGGCGCCCTTGCGGAGGAGGAGGTCGATGGTGGGCTTGGCCTCCCGCCAGACTTTGTACCAGTCAAAGCGTACGGCCTCTGTGGCCAGCATCAGAGGAGTCTGCCCCAGAAGGTTGGACTTGGGCTCGTTAGGGTCTGCACCCCGGGCAAGCAGACGCTCCACTACTTGGGCATACCAGCGACGTGTGGGAGAGTGATCGGTCATATACATCTCCTCGATGGCGAGATGAAGAACGCTTGAGCCGTCTCTGTTGAAGATGCCGTTGAGATCACTGACATGAATGAGCTTGTCGAAAAGGGTTACTCTTTCATGTGCAATTGCTAGGTGGAGAGCGGTCTGTCCTGACTTGGGTGTTTGGACATTGGCATCGCTTGGGTGTAGCGTCAGAGCGGAAACTAAGAGGGCGGGTCGGTCTTGTAGCACAGCAATGTGGTGCAATGTAATCGCTCTGCCGTGCTCAGAAAGGTCTTGTGCCACTATGGCTGAAGGGGCATGTTGATAGAGAAGACGATAGAGAGCTTGGTTCTGAGATATAAGGGGAATGAGAATTGCCTTCCACTCGCAAGTCCGGAGAGCATGGTCGAGGTTGATCGCCTTGAGTATCTGACGTTGCCCCCCTGAAATCAACGGTGTGAGGTTTGGGCACATGGCCCCAGCATCCGCCCCAAGTTCCAGGAGCTTCTTTACTTGGCCGATATTGTGCCTGATCGCTGCAAGGTGAAGGGGGTGGGAGTAACCATCATCATGGTCGAACCGAACGTTGAAGTATGCGACATAGCTTTCTGGACGAACATATCTCGCCAGCTTGGTAATGGTCCGTAGACCGACATCGTCTTGCATCTTGTCCACTGCATAATGCAGGGCCTGGTGAGTGTCGTCCCTGACTTCTCTTGCGTATAAGAAGAAGTCGACGTTTTGATGCAGCGTTTTGGAGCATTGAGCCAAATTGTGAACGTCGGGATAATCTAGATGGTCAACCAGAGCCCAAAGGGTATCTGGTGATACCCGCTCCAACAGTGATCTTCCACGTGGGGAGCCCATGACGCTGGTTGCTGAAATGATGTGTGAGATGTGCTGACCAAGTTGTCTGAGCGATGCCTCGTGATATATATGGGTAAAAGGATTGGGTGGGTGACAGCTGGAACTCAGGAGCAAATAAGGTGAGTGATGTGACGGCGTAGAAAACGAAGAACAGCGTTCAAAGTGTGGGAAAGATGATTGAGAAGATGCGATAGTGGGCAGCAGCCTTCTATATATTGACTGAAGCGAAGCTCTGGAGTGAGTTAAGCGGCGCTATATGTGCCAACCGTAGATGAAGAACGTAGGTAGAGTCAGATTTCGCAAGGAAGATGAAGAGTGGATAGAGATAAGCTGTCTGAAGACCTTGGGCGGAGTCTCCTGGATCGGTAGCGATGACAAGTGGCCCCGAGGGTCGGCGTCAACAAAGGTGAAGATTGGGTTGCCGTGTTGAGAGGACTGCAAATAGAGCCTGTTAGGTCCGTTGAGACGATGGCTGAAGGTAGAGTCGATCTCCGTGACGTATATGAAGGCTGAGTTGAGATCCTCGTCGAAAGGACTGTGGTCGAACCTGTTGGGTGTGCAGAGAAGAAGGCTAAGAGTGTAGTCGGTACTGCAAGAGTAGATGAATATCGGGTAGAGAATCCGGCAGAAAGGGCCACGGTCGGAGTCTGTTGCGCCCGTGAACAAGATGGCTGGGAGCACAGTCGACGTATGAGAAGAAGATGAAGATGGGGTATAGATGTAATCGTCACGACGAGGTCTGTAGACGAGGTCTGTAAAGATAACAGAGAAGAGGATGTAGACTGCGCTCGACGCTGGTAAAGAGGATGAAGAATGGAAACAGACTGTTGTGAAGAGGGCTGCAGGGAGAGTCCAGCAGGGCTCGCGAGCCTGGCAGAACTGTGTGAAGGATGCTTCTCATAGATGAAGAGGTGAGAAACAAGAGAAATATATAACAGACAGCGAGTGCTGCTGTCTTTATATGTGTGTAGGAACGACTCTCTCGAGAGGGTGGCGACGACGACGATCGAGGGAGAGAGGGGGGCGAAAAACAAGGCGGAGAAGAATGCGAGAGAAAATGCGTGGGGGTAAAAAGGGCTGCACGCGAGAAGAGCTGGAGCCTAGTCTGCACGCGTTGTCTCAGCAGCGCAAACAGACGAGCACTGGGGAAAATAGCCAAACAATTCTGCCAGCTGCAGAGGCTCCGGGGACTGGGGCATGCCCTGAGTGGTCCCCTCGCGCACTGCCAGCGATATCAGGCCAATTACGGCTCGGCCTGGCCCTCTGTGCCCGAAATCATCACTCTAAGAAGCCCGTAGAAGATTATATCGAGTATTGTCTACGTAAAGCTAGTGCCCCTGAATCTCCCATTGCCGTCGAGTGTACCCAAGTGCACCCTCTGCCTCAATATGATGGCACCAGTAATACCCATTTACCACGGTCCAAGAACTTCTCTACTCTCATGATGCCTTACAGCTAGTGTAAAGGTGCTTTTGTTTTCTCTCGAGGCGCGCTGGAGATGCGAAATCATAAGAAACTGGTTGAACGAGGACACGCGCAGAGACCGCCGTTTCTTGCGCAGCGTTGAGCCACTCTACAGTCTGCCAAAAAGAGTCTTAGAGATAATTTATCTTCTTTTCTTTCATGGAAGCGTAATGGGTGGCCTTCTCGAGCGCGCAATTGGCTTGGACGAGGACCAAGCAAGGCTTCGCGAGCCGATCCGACACTCCTTCACCAGGCGCGCCCGCAAGCCGATTCTGGCTATCCAGTGATGCTCGAGGTCGTAAGGGTGTGAGTTCAAGACACTCAAACTTCCATCTTCGACTAGAACTCGGGAAGGGCGTGTAGACGAAGCTGAATAGGCTCGCTGGGCCAAACCGTTCACCCCTGAAAGGCGTTCCACCACTCTCGAAGAAATCAAGGAATAGGTGTGAATTGTTGAATCTTCCATTGTTAAATAATATGGTCCAGGAGCCTTCAAAAGCTTTCGGGTCTGCTGAGGCGAAGACGTAATGGATCAACGCTGTTCGGCCGGGGTTTCTCGGCCAAGGATTGTGGGCTACGGTCAGAGTCTTGCTTGGTCTCGGCGATCGGAGATTAGAGAGAGGGAATAGAAGAAGGAGAGAGAATATAAATAGAAATCATAGTTAGCACAAGCAGTCGTGGAATAGCGACACCTACAGACAGGGGAGATATTCCTTCGTCGCGCGGTTTTCCGCCCCGAGGTCGCCAGCTTGACAGTCTCGATGCCAGAAAGCCAACTGCTTGAGGGAAAAGACTTGAACCTGAGCCTAGGCCTGATGAATATTCCTAGCGATTCACAAGCGTCCAGTAGGTGTAGGAAGGGATGAGTGGTGTCGCAGAAAAGTACCCTAAGGGACGACATGAACGGATGAAATATGGAACGACCATCTTGAAAAAAGCACAAGGCAAAGATGAGACCCGCGACACAAAATAAAACAAAGTAGAGAAGTTGGCGATAGCTGATGGTCGTGGTGTGTTCAGGCGATGGCGAAGAAACAAAGATTGGTCCTGGGCCCTGGGTGGGACACTGGCGAAGGAACAGGACAGGACAGTGGAGGGGTGCCTTGTTTGCCTGTCGCCGTACTTTACTACCTGGAAGCAGAGCCAGGATGGACGCGAGTTTTGTAAAGCGACCCAGCCAGCGACTGATTTCAGGGGTCTAGGATTACTACAGACAGCTTCTAAGCTTCTCTACCTTGCACATTGATTCTATTTCAACGGAGGTCAAAATAAGACCAGCCCCTGGTCCCAGGATCTGACGCCGTTGCATTTTGTGTTCAGATCCATCCCCACTTGGCGGGATCGAATCGAGCCCTGTTTCGCAGATCCTGGCCCAGGGAACCTCGGAATGACTTGGATGGTGCCATGGTTTCACGGCAAGCAATGTTGTACCATCTGTGTACATTGCACGATCTGGTCGGGAGGCTGCATGAACGGTTCCTGTCGAGTTCCTCCGTTACAGGTTCCTGATACCAGTGGGCCTTTGTTGGTGGTGCGGATGAGAGTTCATCGATCACTTTCATTCATATTGATTCCCTTGATTCCCTCCACTCTGGAGGCTTCCGCCTAGCAGGTCTGTGGTCCCCCCCAGCAGCTGTCAACGGCTGTGTGGGCTGAACCGAGACCGACTTCTTACCAATGGCGTGCATTTTCACGTCCTGGCCGCGAAGACACCCCTGGCACAGGCCCTGAAACCCTTGGCGAGCCTCATGCAGTGCCTACAATGCCCTAATTGATGGCTTTTAGTTGCTTCCTCCATAGAACAAAAACTTGCTGGTGCATAGGTACCTATGTCTCGCCGCAAGGCCTTGGTGTTTAACCACAAAAAACACCACTGTCAGACAACAAAGCATCTATAAATTTACTACAGATGTTCATCTACACTTCTTTGGTATCTCACACTTGTTCGCTGTTCAGTTCAAGTGATGGTGCCCATAGTCAGCGTCGTGTTCGGCAAGACAGACCCTAAATTCCCCAGGGCAAAATCGCCAGTGGGTTAGGCTGGCTCCTCCTCCTCCTCCTCCAAACACCCACGTTCTTCATCTTCCATCCTCAAATCATCGAGAGAAACCATCACAGCACGAAATTGAGCCTTCTTCGACCTCGAAATCATTATCAGAAGCTCCAAGTCCATCAAATCTACCGAATCCCGACATCGACAGCCAAGCCTCGTACCTTGGCTTGCGTTTGGCTGTGCCTTCACGAACCCCGCCGCCGTTAGAACGATGAGGTCTCCCTGGTGTCATTAGAAGAGAAGAAAAGAGAATCGAAATATGATAATCGTCGCCGTACTCGCTCATGCTCCGGCCGATCGACGGAGAGAAACGTCCCAGAAACCACTGCTAGCCCCTACATGAACAACGAGCCGACGAAACCACGAAACCACGAATGCCTCGATAACACCAAGAAACATATCTGTTTCTCCAAAAGGGCTCACGGTTAGATCCTCGGGCTTCTCAAGGCCTGTACGTCCGAGTGGCAGACGGATAACGCGACGCGACGATGGTTGCTGCTGTCTGAGATCCTCACCACAGGCCAATCTGATCTCAACCCGCTCAACCGACCCATTAGACAGAACGAAGGACTGAAATATCATTCACTGGCCCCTTGAATCTGCTTTCTAGCATATTTGCCTTGGGGAAAGCTGTTGAATCGTACACTTCCCCTGAGAGTCATGGCTTCATTTGGTTCTACCAAGCACTTCACAAGGCGCTCGCGGCGAAGAGGAAGAATCTTAACCTAACTTCGAAGGAAACAATTACTAATTTGGGGTTAGAGAGGCCCTGAGACCAGTCCGTCAAACCGCAAGAAGTCTGCCAACAGTTTACAGCCTTGGCGCTGACAGACAGGCTTGGGCTAGAGAAAGCCAGGGACCAGGTTCGTTACTTCATGATTACCACAGTTCAGATTTTCAATAACCTATCTAAGAGTGATGGTATGAGTTCGACCGACTTTCACGACCGATAAGTACATCCGTCACCGAGAACAGCCATTGTTATGAGGGTGGCCACCAACACCTCAAAGAGTGCTCAAGAAGCCTTGGCCAAAAGACCCGAAGAAAGCGACTGCCTAGCCGATGGAAGCTGGCGTGGGAGTAGGACAGGCAGGTATTCGTTGACTTGTTCAATGGCTGTGGCTCTACTAGAGCCACGGAGTTTTACAGCTTTACAGAGTTGTCGCGAACGCTGTAAGTATCACACCCACACGAACTCTTCGAGCCGCATAAATAATGATAAATACGGAAGAGCCAGACCGGAGACTTTGGTTATGACCTCTTCGACAAAACCGAGCGCTGCATCATCCGAAGACTAGGGCCTGTCTGGCAACCAAATAAACTCCTCCCCGGCCGCCTGTATCGAACAAGAATTCAATACCGAACAGCGATGTCTTGTCAACCGCCGAACCTGGATAAAGACACAAAATCATCAATCTATTTACGCGATACGAAAATAAAACCAGCCTAACCCGGTGTATGCGGGGCGCTGGCGATCTTGATGAGCTTGCAACCATCTGGCCAAAAGCCCAAGGCTGCATGGATACATGCTGAGTTTGGAATCTATCATGCAACGAGAGACACTTATATGTGAATTGCTATAGGGACTTGTCTTCTGCAAGCTTTTGACCACATAACCGATAACTGCGATCCAAAGGCATCTGGCATTGATGCCCGCAAGTAGCTCTTTATAGCCACCAGTCAGATATCAGCCATTTACTTCGACCAGTCCCAGGTATTATATATTTAATCTACTCCAGGTTTGCACCTATGATCTTTCTACAAGTTCCAGCCATGGTTTGCCTTCGGTCTGCAGCCCCTGTTTAAGCAGTTGGTTAACGAGCTCATACCCCTCAGGAGGAGCATCAAGGTCCAGATCTTCCCCCTGAAACTGATCATCTATCTAATTTGATCTGCCCACTTCTTATACTGCACATAAAGCTGATAGATAACAGAGGCGGTAAGTAACGATCTAATGGCCTTCCTTGATGGAAATCAGATGGTTTTTCAGTACTGTAACCGGCCCAACGATAGGGCATGTATTTCAAGATACAGGCTGAAGTAAAGGCAGGTAGCGAATAATGAGGGACGAAGACTCGCTCCTGGTCATACAGGTTTACAGTTGGCTCTGGTATCTCAATGGGTTGATACTGGCTGATAAGTTCGTCTTACAGATCCTATTCCTATAGCATGTATCGATCGTGGCAACAATTTGAGAGTCTTAGCAATCACCCGATCGACATTTACCGCGAAACAGATACTGGAGAAGCTATCTTATCGTTGGAACCTTTCACCCTCCTACAATTCTCGGGCTGGTGTTGCCGGCGGAACTATCGGATTAAGAGGCGCATCCGGGTTCTTGGATCGCAACAAGACGCGGGATATTCAAAAGAGCATTCATCAACACCGAGATTACTTACACCGAAGAATACTGGCGAGTTGAAGACGGATTCGAGAGATCGGCTGGCTCATCCGTACTGGATCTCTCCCCTGGCCCATGATCCAGGTGGCAGCATCGTGTGAGGATCGCTCAAGACTTTCATCACAACGAGGAGTTTGCGATTCTAGGAGGGCTGGTGAGTCCCTTGTTTTTTTGGTGGTTCTGAATTCTAACTCTGATAGAATATTGTGGTTGGTCGATCTCAACTCTGTTGTGACGTCGGCGCCATCACACAACATCGTCATCATTGAATTGTCGTCCTTTGCCACCCTTATTCCACACTCTTGCAGATGGGAAACCGTCAATCTTTGATCCAAGTACCTACGAAAAGCCATACAAACACCCCATGTCTTGTACAAGCTGACCTTTCGCCCTATTAGAGCAACTTGTCATTTCTCACCAAGCCGCCTTAGACACCAACTTCGGTTTCGAACCACACCCAGCGATGAGGAGTATCCAGAGTTCCCAAAAATCAGGCATACAATTGACTTAATGGGAGCATCAGCCATGACCTCCCGTAACGTCACGCGCCACAAGATGGAAGTTGATGGTGTCGTGACACTGTGTGTTGCAACCGTTATAAGTACGAATTGCCTGCAAGAAACCCTTTGACGCAATCAAGATGCTGACCAAATACTTGAGGCCCTTAATCAAATCTAGTCTGATCCCTCGAAACAAACCAACAAGAATGACTTCGTCTGCGATCGAGCTCCTCAAAGCCCACGTTACGCCTTTCAACTCTATTACCGAAGATCGCGACACAATAACGAAATGCTTCGATAGCTTCGGTGACTGTAAAGTCTTACTCATTGGCGACGCCTCCCATGGCACCTCCGAATTCTACTCCGTCCGTGCCGAAATTACGAAGCACATGATCGAGCACCATGGCTTCAACATCGTGGCTGTCGAAGCCGACTGGCCTGATGCTGAACATGTAGATCGATATGTCAGGCGCCGGCCAGGCCCAGGACAGGGCACCGCAGAGACGGTTCAAATGGCAAAGAAGGAAGGAAGAGAGCCAGCTTTCTTACGCTTTCCGACGTGGATGTGGCGCAACATGGAAGTCCATGACTTTGTGGAATGGCTACGGGGTTATAACAACGGACGGGAGGAAGGTGACGCGACCGGGTTCTATGGCCTGGACTTGTACTCTATGGGCACATCCATGAAGGCGGTTATCGACTATCTTGATACTGTCGACAAGGAAATGGCAGAGCTGGCACGGGAACGATATGGTAAACTGATGAGCTGGGGCGACGATCCACACGAGTACGGGCTTGAGGTCTTGACGACGGCATTTCAGGGGTACGAAAATGAAGTCGTTGCCATGCTGAAAGACCTCTTGAGTAAGCGCATTGAGTACTCTGCCTGCACCCATGATGGTACCGAGTTTCATAGTGGAGAGCAGAATGCAAGGGTGGTTAAAGGCAAGTCTCAGCAAAGATGACCTTACAACTGTGCTAACTGGTTACAGATGCTGAACACTATTACCGGGCCATGTACCACGGTCGCGACGAATCGTGGAATCTCCGAGACACGCACATGTTCCAGACCCTCGTACGAATCCTCAAGCATCGCGGCGACAAGTCCAAGGCCATCGTATGGGCACACAACAGTCACATCGGCGATGCTCGCGCCACCAGCATGGGCTGGTCCCGAGAAGAACTCAACATCGGCCAGCTCTGTAAGGAGACGTACGGAAACAGAGCACTCAACATTGGAACGGGTACTAACACCGGTACCGTGGCTGCTGCGAAGCGCTGGGATGGAGACATGCAGGTCATGCGAGTTCGGCCAGGGCTTGCAAACAGCTACGAAGAACTGATGCACGCTACGGGCATCAAGAATTTTGTGCTGGACCTACGCGCGAACAAGTGTGATGAGCGGCTTCGGAAAACCCTCTGTGAGCGTCGTCTTGAGAGGTTCATCGGGGTGCTGTACAAGCCTGCTACCGAGAAGCAGTCGCATTACTCAACCGCGGTCTTGCCGGAACAGTTTGATGGGTATATCTGGTTTGACCAGTCGGGGCATGTTGGGACTTTGGAGGTTCATCAGCCAAAGTCGCCTCTTGAGTATCACGAAACCTGGCCGTTTGGGTTGTAAATACGCAAATTACTATCTAGCTCAGATTGACAAGCCACGGCAATTCTCTCTCTTTTAGCGAATAGGGATTGTGATATTGTTCAAGTCTTGCAGATTCGATGCGTGATGCACCAGCATGGTTTGGTAAAAAACTGGCCAGACAGCCAAAGTGATAATCATCACAGGCACTCACAAGAGTGACAACAGCACCAACATGGCATCACACACAGAAGGGATTCAAAAAGTAACCTAGCAACCTCAAAGTTTGGGCCTTGAGGATTGCTCGTCAAGGCATCATCACGCAGCAGCTTTGGTCAGTCTCGTCCTACCTTTGCGGTCTGCCTGTCAGAAGCCAAACCCAGGATGGGCCAGCCCCTGATCGACGGCAAACTTCTGTGGTCTTGTCTCAGATTGTGTCAGAAAAGATTGGTTTGAAGAAAAGCACCAAGGATTCTCACCATTTGCTGTATGGGGAAGCCGGATTTGGACGGAAAACGTCGTTTCGTATTCGATCGGCCACAGAGCCAGAAGCTGCTACTCAGTTCCAACCGCAGCAAACATTAGTACCTCAAAAGTGAAAAAACCATACTCGCGCCTTACACCCTCTATCACAAGAAAGAAAACCAGATAACCTTCTCCTCAGGTGCTGCCTAGTAGCGGTGTCGGGTGGAGTAGTCCTTGGGGCTCACGACTAGACCGCGTCCCTTCTTGGCTCCTCGGTAGACAGTCTCAAAGATGTCGATGAGCTCCTGCTTGTCCTCCAGCACCCACTTGATCTTGTTGTTGTCACCGGTGCCCAGGTCGATCATCATGTGCTTGTTGCGGAAGAAGAACATGAGTGAGCACGGGTCGTAGAGCTCGTACATCTGGTTGAAGTCGGGCACCTGGTCGATGTCGCAAAGGTAGATGACGGCAAAGTTGCGGACCTTGTCGGCGATCTTGTAGAGGACTTCGTCCTGGCGCATGCAGTCTGGGTCCCAGTCTCTGCCAAAGCGGATGACGACGAGACGGTCCTCCTCTGGCGCAAAAGTTAGCTCGAGTTCGCGGGGTTGTGCAAGAAGGGTTGGCTTACCTGAGAGGATCGCCTGGTCGACGTGCCAGCCGGTGTTGAGATGGGGAAGAACAACGGAGCCCATGATGAATGTGGTAAGTGATTTGGTGGTGTTGATGGTTGGGTCGCGAAGATGATGGAAGGTTAGTGGATTGCCTTGCTGGTGGAGCAAAGACGGAGGGAGAGATAAGATAGAGGGGCACGGCTAAATGCCGGAGCCTAGACTGGAACAAGGTGAGTCGGGCTTCACCGCACACCGAAATGATTATCACCAGTCCCAATGCGCACGAAGTCATATCTATGAAAATTGTAAAATTGTATTGTGTTAAATTCTTTCCAAGTTCTACATACAGGGCTGATTTAAAGATTGAGAACTCCAATATATGAGATGGTTTTCTTTTCCCGGTTCGGTTATTTCTTTGACATTGGGCTAGATGCCTTCCTTCAAACTGCCATGTAACATCCGCCTCACGCGTGAATGCCCTCCAGTACTGTATTAGATACCATCTTCTTAGTCCAATCAGTTTCACCCAAGAGGATTAGTAGTTGCCAGTTTCGGCCACTCCCAAGACGAACTTCTTAGCGTGAACCTTGGAGGCTCACTCTAGAACGGCAAGGACACATCCAAAGCTTCGCGATGGTACTAGAGGATTGACATGAAACAATTAAATAGACTTTAAGAGACCAAGTAATACTCTAGGAAGAGTCATCAAACTCATCAATGACACTCTTGGGCTCCGTATACTTGCCCAGAGGCTCAAACTTGAGATGGTCAAAGCCAAAACCTTCGGGTCCTCCAATCTTGATGCCTCGTTCCGATCCAGTCCATCGGTCACTTGCCGCAATACCAAGCACAACAACCAGCAATCCATATCGGTACTCGGGTGTCCCGACTGCCTCCCCACTCTGTGCGTCGATCAGGCACACCAAGTCAGGGACTATGGCGAGCACATCCTCTTGTTGTTCCTCCTTGCGATCAGGGTGGACTCTGATAGCGGCGATGTTTTCGTTCTTGAACGGGATCTTGATGATGCCCTTGAATTGCTCCGAGGGCTTGTCTCCAACCGTGCCATCATCATCATCCCTAACATCCGCGCCTTCGATGAGACACTCTCCATAAACATGGCCATTTCTTAGCGTTCTCTCAACGCCAACAATTTTGCCTTTCCAAAGAACCTTTCCAGCTCCAGGCCCTCCACACTCATCGATGATTGTCTCAGCAACATTGTCCACCCTGTTCTCCTTGCGAGCTCTCGCAACTGCACGTCCAATCCTCCATGCTTGGGATAGCGTATGCTTGACAACCCAACGCTTTGTTTCTGCGCCTGTGACTGGTGCGTCTGCACCTCCCACCTGGGAACCCATCTCACTCAAGGCGGCTCGCAGGATACGCTCAACGGCGGCGTCAGAGGATGCCTTGGGCATAATTACCACGTTGCCGTTACCGTCACTGAGCGCGATTGGAGACCAGATGGTCTCCCTTTCCTTAAAGACCACCGGGGTTGTCTGCCATTTAGTCGGGTATGCTCTACCCATCCAGTCGCCGTCCACAGTCGGAACGTCCATTTGTGCACTGGATCCCAACAACAGCCCAGTGAGACCATTGGCACCTCCAATTTCGACGGAAATCATGTGAGTAGCTGATTTCTCGCAGATCTTGTACAACTCTTGTTGCGCCTCAAGGAGCTCGTCGCCTGCCAGCTTCTCAATAGCGACAGTAGGACTGCCTGCTCCGCCACCGCAACCAACCTGGGCGTCATCGGAGAGATCTTCGGGGTTCACCACACGGATAGTGGTTCCGTTTCGTAGTAGAGTTCGAAGTCGAATCATTAGTCCGTAAGGATTTCCGCCGCCTCCTGTTCCAAGGATGTAGGCGCCTGTTGAGATCCATTCCACGTCACGCTCTGAAACGTTCCAGATGCGATTCCTCACTTGTGGGCGATAGGCGAGGATATCACAGTCGTCTTCAGCATGCGTATCTCGTTGAGAGTCGTTGTCTTTTGCCGTCTTCTCATAGTGATCCATATCCAGGGGTTCATCTGACTCGTCCTGGGACTTGGACACAATGTCCTCTCTCGAGAAGTCAAAGTCTCCGGTAGCTCGAACAACGAAGCGAGTTTTATTGGCAATGTACTTTCAAGACGTTAACAGCTGGTGGAAACCTCTGGATAATACTACTTACCTGGAGCGGCAGCGTCTCCTTCTCAACAATGCTGACAGATGATCGTAACCCTCCAGCCGCCACAGTCTTCTCGATGGCCTCTTGGCTGACCTCCTCGAGGAGTTCAGTAGTCGACTTTGATGCAGTCGATTTGACGGTATCCACAACCGCACTCACCCTCGCGATGGCGGCGCCGATTGCATTCGCAACCTGGGACCACTTGGGCTTCAGCACCTTGCTTGCTCCCTTGAGTTCATCGGGGGCAATAACAGCTCCGCCGCCAACGAGAATAACAGGTATGTCTTGAGGTGACGTCTTCATAGTGTCGATGATCTTTTCCAGCTTGTGCTGAACCACCAAGCTGACCTTGGAGAGTTCATCGTCTGAGAGTGCGCCTTGAACCAGAGCCGAATCTCCGATATTCAAGCTCGGGTTGGCCAGGACGGCGCAATCAGTCGAGGTCAGTACCTTTCCACCAAATACGACAGCTTCCTGGGTTAGTTTATATCCCACGCTGTCAGGTCCAACCGACACGCCGTTATCTTTTCGTACAATGGAGCCTCCGCCAAGGCCAATGCTCTTGATGTCTGGGTAGGAAAAGTTCATTCTCACACCCGAGAGATCATTGTAGGCCGCCTGTTGGCGAGGGAAGCCAGTTTCCAACAAAAGGCCCACGTCAGTTGTGGTTCCCCCTATGTCGACCACCATCATTGCTTCATTCAGCTCCCCTTGCACCAAGAAGGCAGCGCCTCTCATACTGTTGGTTGGGCCACTCGAGAAGGTTCGGATAGGCAATCGAGCGGCGAGATCACCAGAAAGAACAGTGCCGTCGTTCTGGCTGATAAAGATAGGGCACTTCATGCCAAGCCGCCTGATAGGTTGATGGAAGGACTGGATAGTTTTGCGAGCAAAGGGTAGAATAGAAGCGTTCAGAATAGCGGCATTCTCTCGTTCAAGGAAGCCAAGGTTGGCAACCTCTTTAGAACACACAACGTCGCAATCAGGGGTCTGAGCCTTGATAATTTCCGCGGCCCTTTCTTCTTGCCTTTCCACCGTGTCGATGGGGCTGAAAATGCCCGTCACAACCACGCTCTTGATGCCCTTTTGCTGGATAATGGCACATTGCGCCTTGATCTCGTCTTGGTCGATATCAGAGATCAAGTGTCCATCAACTTCCAACCCACCCTTAAGGAGAGCGTGATGGCCCAGAATAAGGTCTCGCATATCGGCAGGCCAGTCCACACAAGGAAGGGTGTGCTTTGAGAAGGGTCCACAGAGTCGGAGGACAGCAACTCGTGATAGTCTCGCTGCATCTCTCTCTATCACGGCGTTAACGAAATGAGTGGTGCCGATAGTCACGCTTGCAATGTCGTCAGGGCTGATGGCAGCCGACGAGAGCATGTTGGCAATGGCATTGTCGATGCCAACGCTGGGGTTCGTCGTTGTTGGTTCCTTGTGCCATGCTACAACGCCTCTATCCGGAGCGGAGGTCTGGAAAGGATCGATTATGGCGCCGTCGGTGTTTGTTCCTCCGACATCGATGCCAATCCGTAGGCGTCGTGATGGTGTGCCTGTAGTCATGATGAAAGACTAGGCGTTGAAGGCCGAGATGCTGACTGGCGTCAAAGATCCAGCTTGGGTGTTATAAAGAAGAGGAGCTTATCTAGATATGAGCCTAATGAGGTAGCATATGTACCTGGCAGGTGAATGGCTAACTCCCGATGCCGGCGTCCGGGATGTATTCCTTCAAAATGGCTCGGTCTCCATCGGGGCGGGCAGGCGTCGCCTCCAGCTGTGGGGTCTTGACATGATGGAAATGGCACTTTCGTATGGGCATGCATATATAGATGCCAAGACCCGAGTTCCTTAAGAGATTATCAATTGTGGAGAGCGAGCTGGCGTCTTGTCTTGTCAAGATGCAGATGGGGATAGAAAGTAGAAGGTCAGAGTCAAATATTGATGGATTTCTTCGAAAATCAGGCCAAACTCCAAGTCAATCAAGACTGCGGTTACCGCTGCGGCTTATCAATCTGTATAGGCGGCTTCCATGTGAGACGGAGTGGGCTGGTAGACATCACCCACGCCGGGGACAATTAGTAAGTCACGTGATGCTCCTGGGGGTTGTCGAGCTATCAACCCTGGAGTTTCTGACGGGGATTTTTCACCTTCAGACCTGCCCGGGCTGTATTTGACAAGCTTGTTGGGGCTAATTAGCAGAAAGATGTTTAGGAATCAGGTTGCACTGTAGAAGAATATGCATGAGTAGAGGAAAACCAGACGAAAATGATCACAGAATCTACACCATCGCTACTATTTTGTCACCAGGTAGCTTACACCCTTACCCACCTCTAATTATATGGAAGTGTTCTAAGGTATTTTGTGCTAACTAACTAGTTGCGCATTTGGCCAGACCTAAGATATACTCGGCCAGGCTCATTTTGACACTGCTGACTGCTCAAAGTGGCATGTATTTTCGGTCTGGAACCCATTTCCTTACCCCCAAACCCCTTTCCCTTAACACCATGAGATATTCATCGATGTTCTGGTATCTAGACCGAGAATGTGGTGTTTCGAAAAAGCTGGCGTGTGAACAAGCATATGGTGAGAACCCGCTGTTAGTGACCGGTTCAAGAGTGGTTCTGCTAAACACCCAGAAGTTGCGGCCGGTAGTGTAGAGAGATAATAGCAACCGTATCAAGAAGAATGGCGTCGTCGTTGCCACCATGTCGGAATGAAGTCTTTTTGATCCTGATGTTACCGGTTGGGGTGAGTACTCCCTTAAGAGAATGCCTTCTTTTCGCTCCCTTCGCCTTTCTTCGTTGTTTCGTTCTCGTCTTTGGCCTTAATCTTTGGGTTATTCCACTGCTGCCTCCTCTTCTCCCTCCTTTGGGCGATTATACTGCGCTCCATGTCTTTGGGCATCCTACCTGAAGGCATGATAGTTGTGGGCTCTTCTGCGTCTTTCACTTTCTCCTTTCCCTTCTTCCTTGCCTCGTTCTTGTTGCGCCTAACATATTTGGCAGCATCTCCCGCACTTAGGACAGATGCGAGTTTCTTTGGCGCAACGACGATACCCATTTTGGCTTCTTCAACAACACCGCTGTATTCTTCAGAGGAATAACCCTCTTCCTCTTCCTCAGAAAGGTTGTCCTCTGTGGGCTCGTTCCTGCCCGAGGGCTGCTTGTCGTCAGCAGGCATGTTGTCTTCCGCCCGGGGTATGACTGAGCGACGTTGATAGGGAAGATAGGGTGTCGTGATGCAGCATCCGCCCCAAGGAGGGTCGCCGATATTAAAATTGTAGTGCAAAGAAAAGGCCCAAGGGAGTCCAGAGCCAATCGGAGTAGCTATGTACCCTCACTCAAACAGATTCTCGCGGAGACAGACGTTTATAATGGGAACCACTCCGTTACAAATTAGAAAACAGCAATAGGGGCCGAATTAAATATTCAAACAGCGGTAATGAGGCTTATTTACTGTTTTTGTAATGCCGAACATGCCTTCTTCTGGTATCTGTGCATAGACAGCAAGGCACATAGTTTTGTTCACCACGGTTAATGGCGAACACAACACAACACTGCAGAACACATCTGGCTTGTTTGAAGAATAATAAGAGGAAACAATGAATGAAAGCGAGGGGAATGCTTATTGGACTCCATTCTGTTCAGTGACTGTTGAATATCGGACTAGTCGACTCCGCGCTACATATGTAGATAGGGTAAATGTAGAGATTTCGAAGAAAACACCAACTCTGATCATAGTCTTTGTTCAATGGAAAACGATGATAAACATATAAAAGTAGTTAATAGAACAGATGATCATCGCTGGGGATCCTAAAATAGCTCCATTCACATAATGCTTCAACGAGCAACCATCCATGTAATTCTCCACTGCGACTTAGCTTGCAGCTGACAGGTTAATTAGGCCGTTGGGCGTTAGCTGGGTTGTATTGAAGCCGCATGATGTGCAGACCATAAGTAAGTACTTATGCAGACGATGTTTTTCTGAAAAACCTACCGCCTCTCATACATTGCAAAACGAGTATGGATGGCCCCGAAACTCCTCTCTATCTGCCGCTGGGCGACAACCAAATACGCCTCATCACCATACACCCTCATTTAGCCGATGGCCTGGTCAGCTGTTCTCTCGACACATTTTCCCTCACAGAAACGACATCCGTATTCAAGCAATTTCTTCACAACTATGACTCTCCCAATAAGCCGAGACGGGGGCTGATCGCGACATGGCGGTCAATCCAACGGGCCAAAGGCACCCGCCACCCTCCAGATGGCCGCTCAATGAAGTTCTTCACGCCCATGGACACTCACTGTTTCCGATACACCTGGGGAGACTTTGCTGCCATGTCGTACGCTTGGGGCACGGATCAGGCGGGAAAGATCATCGTCAACGGTCAGGAAATGACGGTGACCAAGAACCTCGAAGATGCGCTGCGAGAGCTGGCCAGCGACGGTGGCCGTTTCGCTAGAAGATACAAGCTGTGGGTTGATGCGATATGTATCAATCAGTCTGACATGGAAGAGACAAGCGAGCAAGTGGCCCGCATGAGAGAAATCTACGCCGAGGCATGGGCAGTGGTGGCCTGGCTAGGGCCAGCTGGAGACGAGAGCGACCAGGGAATATGTCTCCTCTCTGCTCTCTCTCGTCTAGATGACAAGGAAAAGGACGATTTGACCGCTCTTCTCGAGAAAAACCCTACCATGTTTGGAGAGTTTGCTTTTTATGGCCTCCACAGTCTCATGAAAAGAAGTTACTGGTGGCGGCTCTGGATCATCCAAGAGCTCGTCATGGGATCGAAGTCGACCATCTTGCGGTGTGGAGGAGATACCCTTGACTGGGAAACCTTTAGCCGCGGGATCTCATCTCTGTATCATGGAGGCCTATGGTCTGCCAAGGACTGGCTCTTGAAGGGCGAGATGAAGAAGAAACTGGCCAAAGAAGACCCACGCTGGGTGACAGCCAGTATCCATCTTGTCCACCAAAACATACGGCCTTTGAGCGAATTCGAGTTCCAAGGAGGAGAGAGGCAGGGCATGAGGAAGTTGCTTGAACTTGCCATGTCAGACAGCCGCGAGGAGAAGGACAAGGTCTTTGGTCTACTTGGAATGATGGAGCCCAAAATTGCAAAGCGTATCATTTGCAAGTACTCCAAGTCAACGGCAGAGATATTTAGTGCCACTTCGATTGCTTTCATAGAGCACTACGGCAATCTTGAACCGCTCAGAGAAGCGAACCCGTGGGGAGAGGCTGATACTCCATCATGGGTAGTTGACTGGACTTGGAACGGGAGACTGCGTTACTCGAAGCCTGAAAGCGTCTTTATTGGGGCTTTCTGGACTCCAGGAACTCCGGAACCGCGAGCCGAGACCATGTACTGCGCAGGTGGTCACCGAGACACGCTGTGTTCTGTGTTCTCCAACGGGGAGCTATTGAAGTGCAAGGGGGTTATAATAGACGAAATCTGCGGCTTGGGGGCGTGCGAACGAGGCTACTTTGACTGGGATTCGTCTTCCATAGTCCAACCGACAGGGTGGCAGAGTGTCTATGATGATACAGCCTGGGCTCTCTGTAGAGCGATGCTACTTGGACGGGTGTCAAACGGAGAGCACGTTAGCAAACGCCATTGTTCTCTACTCAGTCTCCCGAGAACGTACGAGACGGCCTTCAAACAGTTTGAGGCGCTGGGGTGGACTTGGATGAAGGAGCAGGAAGCCTACTACTTCCGCTGGGTGAGGTGGCACCAGGCCCATGACGGAATCATCATGGCCGGTAAACCTCTCGGGGATTATTTCACGGACAAGATCCCGTACAACGCGTCGGAATTTGATTACGCGGAGGTCTTCCTGGCGGCTGACCGGACGGGCATGGGAAGACGGCTCATGTTCACTAGCCGGGGGTACATAGGATGGGCACCTGACAACGCGTACGGGTCATTGCAGGACCAGATTTGTGTTGGCGACATGGTTTGCGTCGCCTATGGTTGTAGCACGCCGTTGGTGATAAGACGCGTGGAGGATAAGTACCACGTCCTTGGGGAGGCATACGTTGAAGGCTTGATGGATGGAGAGGTGATTGACTTGGTGGAGAGAGGGGAGCTTTTCGAAGAAGAGCTCATCTTTAGCTGATACTGCTTCAATACTCCAAATTCATAGATGAAACAAGGCGGGAAGCAGCATAGGTGGTTTGTGAAACCGAAGCATAGAGAAAGTCGTGGAACAAAGGCGCTCACTGTCAGAGTTGCCTTTCAATCTGAGGTGGTCCATGTTGAAACCAGCTGTCCATCGACAGGGCGGGTTTGAAACTGCTGACTCAGCCGCCACGCACCCCGGCTTCCCCAATCGCCCCTTCACAATCCCAGCTGCGCATCGCAGGCGCCGCAGCTCCAGCTCCGTCATCACCCAAGCCCGCCTGCGTACGCTACCCTTACTTACATTGCCACCATTATTGCGTCGTCACCTTCTCCAGGCATCGATATTTCTCCCTGGCGAGCTTCTTCATTTTTCGACTCACGATCTCTCCTTCGCCTTGCCTTGTTCCCCGAAATTATGGTCAAATAAGCGCCTTGCTTGCGATAGGTCTGCTGGGTTTGATCGTTCAAGAGCTTCGCCTCCTCGAAGCGCACCCGGCCCTTCTTCTCTAGATCAGCCCAAACAGACCAGGTGCTTAACAATCCGACTCTCTGCATCTCATACCGACCCCCGGCGTTTTCATCAGCTTCGCAGCTACGTCACACAAGAACACACCCCAACAACTGCACACGGCGGTCCAGCAAGTTCACCCCGCAATAGCTCCATTCAAACGACGCCCTTCAACATACGATCTGAACCAACTCACCCCGACATCCTCTTTGTCTGCGGACCCGGAGGTCGAAATAATAGACCGGGCGTGATATTCCGACACTTTTCTCTACATCGCCCACCATGGCAATAGATTACGACATCAACCCTCAGCGCGACCTCGATGATGGAACGTACGCTTCTTTGCCCGGGACAACTCCCGGAGAGTTTGTGCAGCAGCATGCAACACCCATGAAGGGGAGAATGAGGAAGGATGTCGAAGGTAAGACCCCTCTTTTGACTGACTTGCAGAGTCTAATATGAGCGCCATCAGGATGCCACCCCTCGAGATGGATACACGAGCTACTGAATAACAAATTCACTACTTGCGATCTCTTCGACCGAGCCCGGGCTGCTAACTTGAATACGCCGTACGCATGGCAGCATACTCATCGTCTCATGATCAATGGAAACCAAAGCTTCTGCTCAAACACAACCCGGCTATTGTCGTCGGTATGCCTGGACTGCCACTTCCACTTTGTGTTTAAGATGGCATGGGAGGAGGAACATGCTGGGCATGTGTGTAACCCTCGCCAAGCCCGCTGGCCCGTGAGGGATGCGCAATTTCCTTGGCATCACCTTGTCTGGGCTGGGTCAGACACGGAGATGAATCTGGTCAAGGAAAACTCCAAGTACTATCCTATTCTCGCCCGCGAGTACTTCGTCTGCTCGGCGCCGCCATGCACATTTCAAGTCACTCTTGAAATCTCGGAACCTCGCATGGAGTCTTGGTGGATTGAACTGCTGCTCGACCACGATACCATACGGCAGAACCTGCGCCTCGCCAAGGAGCAGGATCCGGAGCGCTATGCAGTAGCCACAGACGACTGGGCGGAACAGGCGCCTATGAATCTCAACACATACCTTAAGAATCTGCTTGAGGCAACGTCACCCGAGAAGCCGCGGAGCATATCGAAGAGAAACAAGCGGTTCTCTGTTCTATTTGGACCGCGCTGCTTCTCCATCTTCAGAGAGTTGGAGTTTGAGGAGACAGTGGATGAGCAGGATGGAATCGACGGAGGGTCATTCACGCCTCCATTACCGTCACCCCCCGGTGGACCATTTGGAGCCACCGAGATTGGAACATACCGAGGATTTGTTGAGGATGTCAGATCCGAAGTTCAGTGTATTATCCACAGACGTGGTGAGCCTGCTGAGCTTTGCACTCCTGGCCTTCATGCAGACCTGGGATGCGTCGAGGTGAACAATACCAATGACAGCCATTTGGTCAACATCCGACGATACACATTACTGGGCGTTCTTCCTAATCAGCCCAAAGAGATCGTGGTCAACGCTTATAAGCGACAGTGGGAGCTCTTGCCTAATAAGCGCAAGGAGCTGATCGACGCCCTCATGGGGATTGCTAATGACCTTAACGACGAACAGCTCTCTGATTACGCCATCACCCAATCTTCTGTGTTTGAGAGCCAACTCCCGACACAATCTAACAGCGATGATGATGGGGTCGTGTCCCAAGCGTTGGCTTTCCTTGGCTTGCAGCCTCCTAACAAGTACAGTGCCGAGACACTGGTTGCAGCATTCCGCCAGAAGCTGTCCCAAGAGCCCAAGATGGCCAACAGCGCCCGACAAATGCTTCTCCTAATTGCCCAGGCTTCAACAGATGATACCTACCAGGCCATTCTGCTCATGGAAGCCAACGGAAAGATGTCTGTCGCAACGGCGAAGGCTGTCTTAGGAATGAAGGAAGATAGTAGTTTGGGACCCGAAGTCGTTGCGGCTACTAGGACCAAGGTAAATCTAAAAATCGATATTCTCCTTGCAATCCGGATCTAACAGAGTATACAGATTGCACTGAGCAATGACAAGGAAGAAAAGGCAACCTACCTGGACGCTCTAGAGGCGATTGCGGATCTCACAAACGCAATGGACCTCAAGCAGCTTGTTGCCACTCAACGCCAAGAAAACGGAATCGAGATTCCAAAGGGAAGCGCTGCTCCGGATGCCTCAGGTCGGCCAGCCAATTATGACTTGCCTGTCGGCCTAGAGAACATCGGCAATACCTGTTATCTGAACAGTCTTTTGCAGTATCTATTCACTGTCAAACCTGTTCGAGATATTGCGCTCAACTACGAAGACTTCAAATTGGAGTTGAATGACGAGAGTATCAAACAGCGATTGCTTGGCGGAAACAAGATGCAAATGGACCGTGGCGAGGCTGTAGTCGCTCAGGCTTGTATGTTTGAACTATTTCTAAGTTATTCCTCTTGACTAACGGGTTTTGCAGTTGCCCAAGAACTCTCTGATCTATTCAACAATCTCGAAACATCAGACAAGGCCGCGACTCGACCCTCACAGAGGCTAGCTAACGCTGTCCTCTTGTCTACCCACACCCTTCTTAATGATTCAAAGTCGGCCGAGCCCGTTGCAGGGCCCAAGCCACCACCTCTTCCCGCTCGTCCGCCTCCTGAGCCTCCCGCCAAGAGCTCCGGCGACGTGGAGATGGCGAACGGAGCTGTCAAGGAGGAGCGCGATCCAGTTGAGACGGCTAGTACCGTAAGCTCACAGACGCTGGTCGAGGATGGCTCTGATAATTCGTACGAGAAAGTCGAAGTCCCGTCGACGGCGACTGACGACCAAACTACGGATACAGTGATGGCTCTCGGAGAGGGCGACTCCCCTGCTGACACTGTTCGGCCAAGTCTCAAGAGCACTGAAACCTCTGAGACCATTATCAAAGGTGCTGACGGAACTGCCAATGAAGAGCAAAACGCCGATGTCAGTATGGCTGATGCCGACGAGCCGCAGACAGTGGACCATAAAGTGTTGACTGCCCTGGAACATCAGAAGAGATCGTCAGGCACTGATCAGCAGGACGTGGAGGAGGTGATGGGGAGCATTCTCAACCGACTCCAGGCAGCTATCCGACCATCATCTGTCGACGAATCAACTGGCATTCAGTTGGAAAAGATCATGGAGACATTCTTCGTCACGACAATCAACTATACCAAGAAGTTTGACGACAAGACCTACCAGAAGGAGATCAGCTTTGACCGATCCATCACCGCATTCCCTGCTCCGGAGGGGACATGTTCGCTATATGACGCGCTGGGCCGAAACTTTGACCAGCAAATCATTGAGGAAAGCAAGCTTTCACGATACACGGCGATCAAGACGCTCCCGCCTGTGCTCCATGTTCTTATTCAGCGGTCCCAGTCCATGGGCAGCAAGAACGGCAACCCTGTAGAAATACCCGAGACGCTCTATCTGGATCGGTACATGGATGCCCCGCACGATTCACCCACCTTCCGACAAAGGGTTCAAAGCTGGGCGGTTGCCAGCAGAATATCGGACTTGAAGGCGCAGAAGGCTCGGGCGGAAGCCGTCATTCCTACGGGGCCGTTCCTCGAGTCTTGCGGAGAAGAGGAGCCCACGCCCGTCGTCAATACGGCTTGGGCCGAAGACGACACCATGGAGGACGGTGTCCTTGATTTTGAAGAGAATTGGGACTTTGATGGCCCAGTGGATGACGATTTCCTTCTGGTAACCCACCCAACCAACGGCCCGCCGCCCACTACCAAGGTCCCTGTCAAGCCACAGGGCATCGAGTCGACGGAACGCAGCGTTCGGGAGATGATGAGCAATGAGCTGCGGCAGAGGGAGGAAGACCTTGAGAAACACCACGCCGGGCTTAAGAACATCCCGTATCGACTACACGCCGTCATCTGTCACCGAGGCCAGCTGATGTCTGGTCACTACTGGGTGTGGATACACGACTTTGAGCAGGACGTGTGGCGCAAGTACAACGACTCCAACGTAGATGTCAAGCGCAACACAGATGAGGTGCTTGCGACCTTGAGCACCAGTGGCGAACCCTACTTCCTCTGCTACGTCCGAGATGAGGATAAGGATGCATACGTGAATGTCCCTAGACGACAAAGACCGGAGCAAACCACGGATGCCGACGGTGATGTTGTTGTCGCTGACAACGAACCCACCCCTGCAGTTAAGAATACACAGGACTTTTCGCCCCCATTTGGGCCGCAAAAGAGTGACTAGGAGTCTGGGAGAGAGAGGCGAGCGAGGACAATCATGCTGAAGCGGTCGCCAAGGTGGAACAATCAAGCACGGACACCTCCCAAACTTCGGCGCCTCCTCCCGCGTGTTGATACTGTTAATCCTACCGACCTACCAGATAGACAGGAGGGGGACGGGGGCCCTGGCAAGCCGGCAAGGGACCCGACGTTGGATCGAGTGTTTGAAAACATAGATTTGTTGTAAAGCCCGGGATAGGAACTTGGGACGGCTTGAGAAGTTGGAGACGATTTGTATTGGTTTGAGTAGGGGGCGTTCGGAACCGGAGCATCGATGCGAGCGATAACCATACCCATGACATGAGATGCATTCACGAAGCGATAGTTGCGACAAGACAAGACAAGACAAGGAAGACTAGGGGACGATTTGACTAGCAGTAAATCGAAAAGTTTATTGAAACGAGGCCATCCCTGGTGACAACAGCGTTGAAGGACAGCCGGTGTAGTTGTTATATATCGTTGGCGTATCATGAATCTGATTTGATGAGACAGGTGGCGACATTTATCGGCCAGTGAAGACAGGCTTCCTCTTCTCCTGGAACGCCTTCAGTGCCTCGTGCCTATCCTCAGTGTTTACCACGCGCTCATACATCTTGTTCTCAACCTCTTCCCTGGCCCAAGCAACAGCCTGGAGGGCCGCCCTCACACCAATGGGTCCTCCCTCGCAGATCTCCTGGGCGAGCCTCACAGCCTCGCTCAGCGCAGCCTTCCTAGCCTCCCCAAGAATATCGGAGCCGTCGCGCTCATCCTCCGGAACGACCTCTACGAGGCGATCAGCGATACCAAGGAAGTAGGCCTCAGGAGCGGCGACCCGGCGGCCGGTTAGGATGAGGTCGCGGGCGCGGGAGAGGCCGATGAGGGCGGGCAGACGGTGGGTGCCGCCGGCGCCGGGGATGATGCCGAGGCGGGTCTCGGGAAGGCCGACGGTGGCGTTGGAGGACAGGACGCGGAAGTGGGTGGAGAGGGCGAGCTCGAGGCCGCCGCCGAGGGCTACGGAGGAGATGGCGGACACGGTAGGGATGGGAAGGTTGGAGAGGGAGTTGAGGGTGCCGCGGAGGTTGGTGAGGAAGTCGGCAGTTCTGCAATTGAGTCAGCAAGTGTAGTTGAAAATATTATAGGGGACATACTCTTGTTGCGAAAAGCCCCGGCGCTCCTTGAGGTCGGCGCCGGCGCAGAAGCAAGTATCAACGGCGCTGGCGAGAACGAGAGCTCTCGTGGGACCCTTCTCGTCGACACCAGCAGCGCCGCCGAAGCGCTTCACTGGTGGCAGCTCCTCGCCATTGGGGCCATACTGCCCGTGAACAGCGTCGACCTCGTCGCGTAGAGAGGCGAGGAGAGCCTTTGAGATGGCGTTCCGGGCCTTGGGCCGGTTGAGCTCGAGGACGCGGATGTGGCCGGTGCCCGGGGCGGGCAGGTTCGTTACGCGGATGAGAGGCTCGGCCGCAGACGAGTAGAAGCGCCGCAGGGTGCGAGTGGTTATGAGGGACAGGCGAGGAGGCATCGTGGGAGGTCAATTGGGTGGTGGTGGGGGAAGGTCTTGGAGTTGTGGAGGGGGAATGTGATATAATGACGTCGGCTGTTGTCGGTTCATGCTCTCATTTTTTGGTGGTTAGCCGTGGGTAGCTTAAGCCGACTGAGAGCTGCGATAAGCCGATAAGAGGTAATGAAGATGAAGCTCTTTCTTGGTGGAATTTGTGTTCTTTATCCTTTTTATCTGTCTTTGGGCTTGATATTCTGCTGCCGTTATTTGTGAATTGGCCAACGGATGCATCTACCGTATGATACAAATGCATCATAGAGCCGGTTTCGATGGAGAAGATGAGTTGGTTAAGCATGAAACACGCAAGACGTTTCCACTCATTGATTGAGGTGCAGATGTTGATACACACGAGAATCATTTCTTAATATTTGATCGTTTTTTATTCCTCTTCTTCTTCCCTCTCACCGCTGCTTCACCGAGATATCATCACCAAGAACCGCCGACACTTCACCTCACGATCTACAAACCCCTGCCGTTTCTGGGGAAGCGGCGCCAAGAGACGCCGGTCCTAGAGGTGGTGATTTGCGGATCCAGCGCTCTAAACTTGATTGGATATTCCTCAGCCTCCCGGATTTTGAGTGCGGTTTCTTTGTCCCTTTTCCCTCTCCTCTTCGTTCGTAACTTTCCAGTATAGAGTTTGGATTGCTACTGTACCATACCTGGTGTCAATGAGAATGAGCTCGGCTTCAGGTCGCTGTTAGTTGAGTCCGCGGGGGATAGGCCGCTGTCTTAACAAGGAGAGACAGAACAAGGCAAAACTCCGCCATGGCAGGGACCGTATCGACATCTCTTCCCCTGTCGTCATCATCGCTCACAGCCTCCTCAACCTCAACCTCAACCTCAACACCAACACCCCTCACCATCCTCCTCCGCTCCAGCATCGACGGAACATCAGACTTCTTCCCTTTCTTAGATATTGCAGGTCTTGGCTCGGGTTCCGATTCCGTCGACTCGGGCCTCACCTTCAAGGAACTCTTTGAGACCAACCTCGACGGCGGCCAGGAGATTGTTCTTTTCAGCTCCGGATGTCAGGTCGAGGACGGCACTTCCGATTGCACGCGTGCCTGCAACAATTCTGATCTCTTCTTCAGCTCCCTCGAGACCTTCTACAACTGCGCCGCCCTGGCTGCGGTCAACTACTGGAGCCAGGACGTCAAGTCATATTATATCAGTGACGAGACAGAGCGCAACGCTAGCGCCATCATGGGCGCTGGCACGTTGGCCGAGTTTGACGGGAAGCCGGTTCTCAGGTCCCTCATTACCTGCGCCCAGGATGCGTGTGAGAATGACGGACTGAGCAAGCCCTGTAACCACAGCATTGATGCCCTGTCATATGAAGAGTCGAGCGCCCAGGAGATATTTGACGCCATGGATGACTTTTGCCCCGAGCTGGCAGCTGAAATCAACCCCGATATCTTTGGGCCAGGTGTAAGACCAACATGAATAGTTCCACTCACCGAATCTGACTCTTCTAGGTTCTCATCTCATATGTCCTGCAAGTCAGCTTCGCCGCAGCGCTCTACCTCCTCCTCAAAGGCTTCACCCTCTGGGTACGCATCACCCAAGGTCCCAACAAGCGCAAGTCGGAGCCCAAGCCTTACCGTCTGAAGCGAAGTCTCACGCGCATCGAGAGCATGATCTGGAGAGACTCGGGTGGTCTCTCACGCACGAGTATCGCCATCGCGACGACACTGGTCGAGTTCCAGGAGGCCCAGTGCTGGTTCGTGTTTGCCGTCCAGATCGCCTCTATTCTCGCCATCGTCGTCAACTCGCAGGAGGGAACCTTTTGGGGTGAGATCGTGGTCAATGCCGCCATTGCGTATCACGTCAGTCAGAATGGGGTTCTGCCAATGTTTCTCATCCAGGTCTGCTTGCACCACGAAGGCATTAGGAATTGGCACACGTTCTTGGGATTCTTTATGGAGTATCTGCTCGCCATTGTTGCGACGACGCAAAAGATCTACTTCAAGGATGCTTTTGCTTTATTCAAGGGCCAGAAAGAGATCAAAGGATGCGGTCTAAACCCGAGCCCGCGGACGTATTGCGCTGCGACTCGAGGGATCGATGGGCAGGCCTTTAGCTTCTTCCCGCATCCTCTCTTGTACAAGATGGTGTTTCTCATCCTCGACAGCGTGGCCATCATAGCATTGGTGGTGGATCAGTTCGCTTGGACGCTGCGGAAGCACCACCTCACAAAGCACGTCCAGTTCGGGTCGTTTCGGCTGGGGCGGTGGCCGCGATGGGGGAAGCAGCGGCGTGGACTCTTCATCAAGCGATGGTTCTGGAGGATCCTTGAGGTGGCTTACCTGGTTGTGAATATCCTGTACATGATCTCGCTCACAAAGGTCATCAACTCTGAGAGCTTCGCGGCCAACAGGTGGTCGTACGGCCAGATTATTGCTGTGACCGTGTGGGGGCCTGTCATTGTGAAGCTCTTTGACCTCTTGCTCTGTAAGTCTCCCGATGGCTTGTTTCTGATGGAGTTATTTGCTGACTGCATATGCAGCTGGGCCACCCAAGAACGGCTTGAGGCTTAACTCGGGTCCGCCGCGTCTGCGCATCGACAACGTTATAAACGGTCGAGTGGGGACGTCTGCGGACGAAGAATGCGAGGACGACGACGTCAAGTACGACCCCGAGCCGAATGGCGGGGGAGGCTTCATGGTTCGAGGATCTCGGCTAGAGTTGGCGGATCTAGACCGTCAGGATGTGGAAGAGAATGTGACAATGCAAGAGCGAGCTGATGATGAGGGCTCAAAGAGAAAAGGAATTGGACGAGGTGATGATTGATGAGACATCGTATTTATGATTATGATTGACGAAGCATAAGAGTGGACTAGTCATGACGTTTGTTAGTGTTTAGATCAAGGTACTCTTAGACTTGGTGGATACAACATTTGATGCACCATGATACTGTAGGTATCCACTTGGTGATGCCTTTGCAGGAGCAATTACAAGCGAGAGAGGTTGGTTTATCTAGTCGAGAACTTGGAAAGCATCATGTGACGAAGAAACTATCCTCAATTGATCCAAGACACGCATTCAAAATATCCATGCCTCAAACCATGTGCATCATAACCAGCCTCACCAAGCAAGGTGGCCTCCACTCACATCAACTTCCCCACAGCTTTGCATTCCCCCTTTTCTACGATCGTCCACAGAATCTCTCGATGGCCTCCACTGGCAGAGCTTTACTCCAGCTTTAAAAAAGCCCCTCTGCGTCATCATTGCTACATGCCCTTCACGTGTCGGGTCGCGCCGCAACAAGCCTCCCCAGGAGCCCTTGGCCCCGCGATGTCATGATGTCATGACGAGGTCAACGGCCGCCTTCGTCATACAGTGATATAACATGCTCTGCCCAGGACTTTTTATTCTCTCTTGCCATTGAAGCTCTGTTTCTTAATTAAACCAATTGAAACCTCCGACAACATAAACAAACAATCTTTCACCTCCATCTACATCACCAAACAACAATCTACATCATGTCCTTCATCCTCCGCCGTGCCGCTCTCGCTCCCCGCGTCATCGCCGTCCAGGCGCCGCGAACATTCACCACCAGTTTCGCCGCCCAAAAGACGGCATCCGAGGTCGTCAAGGATGCCGCCAAAAAGGTCGACCGCGTCGTGAGCGACAAGATTGTCGACAGTATCGAGGCAGGAGGTCAGATCCCCCTACACTCTATTTCGTCAGGAAACTTGGCTAACATGCAACAACAGAGACCGTCACCGGCAAGGTCAAGGAGACAGTCCACGACATCTCGGGCAGCGATGCCAGCGGCAAGGCTGCCGAACTGAAAGGCGAGGCCAAGGGCAAGGCCAGCGAGCTCAAGGGCGAAGCCAAGGGTGCAGCCGAGGAGGCCAAGGGCAAGGTGAAGGGTGCCGCCGAGGAGATCAAGACCAAGTTGTAAAAGGATGTGCAATTGGAGATAATGAGGGCCAGAGTCGATGGCCTGTTGTACTTTTATAAGCCATGCATCATCACATACGGTCGGGGAAGTAATTCAAGCATCAAGAAGCATCCTAAACGATTCTTTAACAGGCTTCCACTGTTGACGAGACAATTGGAGGTATGCCAAGCAGAAACAGTCAACAATTACGTCATTATTGCTGTGATATTATTTTCATTCATTCCATTATCCTATCCTCTGGGTGTCAATCCACAAGTCATGCAATCTTCCATTAACCAATGCTCAAGCAATGTTTGTCTTTTTGGGCTGGACATCAATCTCGCCAAGAGGGAACCTGACCCAAGTAGTATCCTCCGTCATGATACCAGCAGCGCCGGCATAAAATGCCAGGAACGCACAGATGACAGAGAACGCGCCTCCCGTCTTGTTAATACGGATAGCAGCGACAGGGTGGCTAGTCTGCAGGAACTGGGCCAGGCTAAGGAAGAGGAAAGCCAGGAATAAGAAACCAAGCACCAGCAGGATGGCAACGTTGGTCTTGAGCGCGGCGATGAAGAAGATGAGTGTCAGGAAGCACCACAGGATGAGAAAGATTCCCAGGGCGAAGCTGTAGGCGCGGTCATCGCCCTTGTACGCATCCTTGATGGCGAGGTCGGGCACGAAGAACATGGCAAAGGCGAGCCAGAAGGCGCCGTATGAGCAATGGACGGTTGTACCGAAAGTGTTGCCGACACGGAACTCCATCAAACCAGCAAAGAACTGGGCAATGCCGCCGAAGAAAACGGCCAGTCCAAAGATGGCTTGGTCAGGGCCGACGCCGCCGAAGGGGTTCGATCCAGGGAGGCTATTCACAGAAGTTAGCACAGAGCCACAGTGTCCAGCAAGACTATTCCAACTTACCCAGCACCGCACTGATACAAGCCAAGAACAAACGTCGTCAGAGCGAAACTGATCAAACCCAGCGGACCAGGGTTGGCAACTCTGTAGAAGGGAGGGTCGTAGACCTGCGACACCATGGACTGGTGAGGCTTCTGGATATGGGTGCGAGGCACATGATGGTTGTGGTGGTGACCGCAATGGTGATGCATGTCGTCCTCCTTGTCGGTATAATGGGTAGGGGTGCTCGCCCCGTTGGAAGGAGAAGTGGTGCTCGAAGACATCTTGTCTACTATATCAAGGCAAGTATCAAGCTTCTGGTATCAAGGAGAGAGACAGGTAAGGGACGAGTCAAATCAAACAACTCTGGGGTCAGAGCATAGACTTTATATCCCTTCACAACCCCAAACATCACCCCAGAGAGTACCCCATACCCCATCACGTTGAGCATGACGATGGGGCGGACATCCAACTCCATCCGGCTCTTGAGAACGGCTGTCCATCTCCTGGAGGGATTACAATGCGGATCAGCAAGAGATTGGAGCAACATGGCAACTGTTTGCAACCCTTTGCCTCCTCGGAGAACATGACCCACGGGACTAACACAATTGACACACAAAGGGCCGAGGAGACAGACCCCCCAATGTGGAGGCTCAGTTGGTCATGACGGAACCTTTGCCAGACACTCAATCTTGAAAAGCTGGATCTGTCGGCACGTCGTATGGAGCACGTCCGGAGAGAGCGGACCTATCATCCAGGGGTCTGGTTGAGTCGTGGGTTGCGTTTAGGGTCGTGATGGGTAATAGGTGGCGATGGTTGGTTGCTCACTTGAGTCAAGAGAAAAGGGCCTGGTTTGAAATCAGCCCATCGACAACCTCGGCTGTAGAAGTCAACGGGGCCGTGCTAACTGTAGATGTTGTTAGCCCATGTTGCTTTCGGCTTTAAGAGGACCGGTCGATGAGGCTCTGGCCAAGCCGGGCGGGCCGTCGTCAGCCTCAACAAGGGTGACAAGCATGAACCAGAGGGCAGCCGCTCGAATCACTCCCTTGGCAAGACTCTACTCTCAAAGAGCAGAAAAAGCCTGCGGTGGAGATGACGACCGAATTGTGTCGGTGGTGGGTGGAGAGGCCATCGGAAGAGCTCCGCTACAAACCGATCCACAAGTTGTCGCGGTTGATCTCACAACAAAGAGAGGTTGTCAAGATTCTTGTTGGAGCAGACCTCCATGGGTCACGGCAATGCTCTACCGTTCACCCCTTGTCGATCCCCTTACAGGTTCTTCCCTAAACATGTTGTTTACCCCGAACTCTCCGGTTCCCCATTTGAGGGGAAGCATAAGGCTTTGATGTGCCCCCAAGAGAAGGAAAACTTGCCTGTCCTGATCACATCGGGGGTCCGGGCCTAACACAGCGCCGCTGATGACGATGGCGTCGATGATCACGTCTGCCGTTATTTCCGGACAGGACGCTTGTCATGTCCGCCCTCGGGAGACACTCTCGGGGGGGGGGCTCGCTTAAATGGAGCTTCGGTTATGGTTAGAGTAATAACCGAGCGTGCTGAAGAGTGATTCAGGTGGTGGCCATCTTTACGTCAGTGTCCATGTCTGCAGAGTCGTTGCAGAACCGCCTGCGGAGCAATCACCATGAGTAGAGCTGGTGCTGGTGATGCGAGACTGAGAACCATATCAAAGAGCAGTCGTAGAACGGTATATACAGTAATCACAAAATGGTAAGATCTCTGCATGCAAAGCAGCCAAGCATCAATTGGCCGAAAAGCCCGCCACATGGCATGGATCGTGGAAATACACCAGGGTGTGGAATGTTGCCAAGGTCAAGGGCTTGTCAACAGGGATCTCACAATTCTTCACCGAAACGTTCACCACGGTGAGTGATCTCAGCACAGCTGACATGTCTCGTGCCTGTGGCGCAGCATCACTTATCGATAAGATCAAGTTCGCCGGTTCTCGGCCGGGAATTGGATTGATCCCTGCCCTGCACCTGCCTGAGGTCCCCGAAAATGTGGGGAAGTCCGCCTCTAGTTCCGAGCTTCCAGTGAGTGAGTGAGCGGGAATGCGCCAATTGACCTCATGACGCCCATTGATCCATCGTTTCTTCCCTCTCCAACATACTCAATCCCGCAATAGCTACAACTTGGCTGCTCGCGGCTCTGAACATGTCCTCACCGAGTACAGGCTCCCGCCATCCATCGCAATCGCCATGCCGCTAAACAAGTCCGCCGTCCTCCTCTGCTCCTGCAATCCCTTCCCCGCCACGGCAGTGCCGGCGCTGCCGTCTATAACGTCATCTCGAGGGGCGACTCCAAGACACGCTGCATCGACTACCTCTTCGGCGCATCGGCAAAGACGATATGCCACGATTGGCCACGGCCGTCGAGGCAGCTCCCATCGTGACCATGTCCCCGAATGGCCCAAGGCCACTTATCCCTCCCCCTACGAGATCTTTGCCATGAGGACAGACGATCCATACACCAAGCATCGGTTCTACCAGCTTGTCAAGCTATACCATCCCGACAGGCACGGTCATGCCTCGGACATCCACCACATCCCCCACGCGACTCGTCTCGAACGCTATCGCCTCATCGTTGCCGCCAACGACCTCCTCAGCGACCCATCCAAACGCCAGCTCTACGACAATCACGGCGTAGGCTGGACCGGCGGTCGTTCGCAGACACTCAATGAGACGGTCCGCAACGCCGATCGCGCCTGGCGTCATCAAGCCGGCAGCGCTGCCAACAATGCCACTTGGGAGGACTGGGAGCGTTGGTACGACGCCCGCGACGGCAAGCCCAAGGACCCCCTGTACATGTCCAATGGCCTCTTTGCCACGCTGGTCGTCGTCATGTGTATGATCGGGGCCTTTGCGCAGATGAGCAGGGTTGAGCAGTCGGGCGCCGACTACATGCAGATGACGAATCAGTCCAACCTCGCCATCGGACAGCAAGTCGCCCGGAGGACCTCGGTGGCTCAGGGACGGTCAAAGGATGAAAGGGTAGATATGTTCTTGAGGGACCGGGAGAACCTAACCTATGCCTTTGTGCCGTCAAAGTACGATAACGACACGGTGGACCCAGGTTCTTCTACACCTAAGCAAAGCACACGAGCAAAGGGTGAGGGTGAGGGTGGTGATGCTTGAAAGAGCATGGTTGGTGAAAACGTACCTCGTTCACCCTTGCATTCAGTGATTTTGAATATCATCGTGTTTCAACACGTCCGGAGTTTGGAGTTGCACATGATTTTACCCCTTGCTGGCCCACCAATCTCCAGTCTATCTAGATATATCCCCAAGACACAAGATACAAGACACATCGCCAAGCTCCTACCTATTCCTCCCGTGTAGATCTCAGCAAAAGGCCGATACGAATGCCTTCCTATTATTACGGCTATAGCAGGTCCTTGGAAGCTTTAAGGCCCATCGACGAATTGCTGAAGAGAACCATTCAGACTACACCACGAAAAAAGGCATCAAAGTGCATGGCCCCGTATGTTCTAATCGTTGTGTACCATTCGTGAGGCATCTGCCCAGCTCAACCCTCGGCAGTCGAAACATGGCCCAGTCCTGAGGAACCAGGGCCTCCAGATCAGCCTCGACCTGCCTATTATCCAGATCAGATTAGATTCTAATGACAAAGGCCCTCCTTGTGCACACTTCCTGACCCAACAATGCCCCCTGGTTTCAACCCCTGATCCATCCGTCCATCCATTAAAATTATGTGACACCATGTCCCTAGTTCAGAAAACTGCCCCTGGGAAATCAAGTGTCATATATCTCTGCATCCTGCGTCCGTTTCTCAGAATCCTCTAACCTTTCTCAATATCTTCCACCCTGACCTTCTTCTCTCCCTCCACTATCTCAGGGTGACAGCGAGCCATACCTCGAAGGAGGCGACAGAGGACTCACGATATGGCCACCCGGGGAACTCGAGCCCATTCCGGACGCGGGTGAAATGAGCGACGAGTCGTAGTTCCTCCCCAGCGGACTGCCCACGGGCTCCGAGCCCTGCAGCTCAGAAACGCCGCGTTCCCCAACAGTGTACACCCGCGGCTTCTGCCGCGTACGGGTGAAGCTTCTGACCTCTGCCACAGCAGGCTGGGGTGTGGGGGATCGAACACCCTGCGAGAGTGTCTCCCTCGGGTCGCTGAGGATGCTACAGCTGAGCAAGGAGTCGTTTGGCGTGTCTGTCCGCTCGGCGTGGGAGCTTAGC
>SSHR01002619.1:0-16124 GCA_006518225.1 Fusarium neocosmosporiellum
GGCGGGGGGGGGGGGGGTTGGAAGGCCAGTCCCACAACCAACTGGGGGAGCCGCACGACTCAGATGGGGTCTTTTTCGCTTCGGCCCAAGGGTTGCTCTGCTTGCGGAGCTCTTACCTCGTCACATCTTTTCACGTGTGTGTGTAATAACATCTCCGACCGCGTCCGTCCGTCGTGCGAGGATGATCATCCTGAGACGTGGATACAGTTATTTCTTGTGGACCGTCGTGGAGTTCAGGGTTCAGAGTTTTTTCGTTCACAGGTTTTTCGGGTCCCTGCCATGTAGCAGATATAAAGTGACAGGTGCCTCGTTCTGTTGATCTGCAAACCATAACAGTAACACATACGCCTGTTTTTATTGCTCCCGGGTGAGCCTTGTTGATTTTGTTACAAGCAGCTGGTTTTGCTTTCGCTCATTTGGCATCGTATTCAATATGGCGCCTCCAACATTTGCCGGCCTTTCTGGCAAGTCGCTGTCGCTGGCCATCTCGACGGTGGCCACAACCGGTTTCCTGCTTTTTGGGTAAGTATTTTGATACCTATCCTAATCCCTATCATAATCCTTATCATACTTCATCGCGATGGACTTTTGTCCGGGCGTTGACAACCCTGGTGGTGGTACATCACAATACCGATCAACAACAACCCCCAACATCTCAAGATCACAACACTTGTTTCGCGACCGTAAACTAACTTCATTGTCGCTTTGACCAAGGTGTGATGTCTGGGATTATTGATGCTGATCCTTTTCACGATTACTTCCCTGAAACCAAGAACCAGACCATCCAGGGGTTGGTCACTGCCATCTACGAGATTGGCTGCTTGATGGGAGCCATGTTTATCCTCTGGATCGGTGATCTCCTCGGTCGACGACGCGCCATGATTATGGGTGGTGTTATCATGATCATCGGTGTCATCATTCAGGTCTCTGCCGTCAAGGGTTACGCCCAGCTTGCTCAATTCATCGTCGGTCGTGTTGTCACTGGCGTCGGCAACGGTATCAACACCTCGACTATCCCGACCTACCAGGCCGAGTGCAGTAAGACCAGCAACCGTGGTCTGCTCATTTGTATCGAGGGTGGTGTCATTGCTTTCGGTACCCTCATCGCTTACTGGGTCGACTATGGCGCTTCTTACGGAACCCAGGACCTCACCTGGCGTTTCCCCATTGCCTTCCAGTGCATCTTTGGCTTCGTCCTCTGCATTGCCATGATATGGCTCCCCGAGAGCCCTCGATGGCTCCTCACCCACGAGAGGTATGAGGACGCCGAGCGTGTCATTGCCGCTATCCGTGGCTACGAGATCGACAGCGACGATACCCGCCAGGAGCGAGACGCTGTCCTCGACTCCATCCGCGCATCTGGATTCGCTGGCCAAAAGACCACTCCTATCAAGGCCCTCTTCACTGGTGGAAAGACTCAGCACTTCCGACGTATGTTGCTTGGCTCTGGTTCCCAGTTCATGCAGCAGGTTGGTGGCTGCAACGCCGTCATCTACTACTTCCCCATTCTTTGCACCAAGATCTTTGGAGACAAGAACCTTGCCATGCTTCTGGGCGGTGTCAACATGATCGTCTACAGCATCTTTGCCACCAGCTCTTGGTTCATCATTGAGCGCGTCGGTCGCCGAAAGCTTCTCCTCTACGGAACAGCTGGTCAGATGTTTTCCATGGTTCTCACCTTTGCATGCCTCATTCCTGGTGGCAAGCACCCTGAGGATACCGCTTCGTCTAAGGGAGCCCTTGTTGGTCTCTTCACCTATATCGCTTCTTTCGGAGCTACCTGGCTGCCTCTCCCTTGGCTGTACCCCGCTGAGGTCAACCCTCTCAAGACTCGAGGCAAGGCCAACGCTGTCTCCACTTGCACCAACTGGTTGTTCAACTTCCTCATTGTGTAAGTCTAGTTACCCATAAAAGCAGATGACATCTACTAACATTATTCAGCATGGTTGTTCCCGACATGATCAAGAGCCTCAGCTGGGGCACCTACCTCTTCTTTGGCGTCGCCAACGCCTGCTTCTTCCCCATCCTCTACTTCTTCTACCCCGAGGTGAGTTGTCAATGCCCATCTCCCAGAATCTCATCTAACATTTCTAGACCGCAAACCGTTCTCTCGAGGAAATCGACATCATCTTCGCCAAGGGTTACGTCGAGAAGATCTCCTACGTCAAGGCTGCCAAGGAGCTGCCTTTCCTCACCCAGGCCGAGGTCGAGCAAGAGGCTATCCGTCTCGGACTTGTTCAGTCTGGCAGCCGTGGCGCTATGCCCGAGAAGCCTGATGAAGAGGATATCCGCAACGACTCTGGCTTCAACTCGGAGAAGTCGTAAACTGTGGGACTACAGGAACCACATGAACCACAAGATCACAAGAACCATAGAAACCACACATATAAATGTGATGGAAGGATGAACTGGATTGGAATTGTGTTTTGAAACATTTTGGATACCCATAGACAGACCTGGCTGTTAGAATAGACCAGCGATACTGTCTGTGCTCATAGAGCATTGACAAAATTATAGATCTCGCGTTGAGAATCATCTTGTCTCGTATGTGGGGAACCCTCCAATGGGTCGATTCCTTGTCTTGCGCTTTCCACCCTTGCGTGCTCGTACCGCGGCATTTAATAATTCCTAAACCAGTCTTATCACCCACCTATGAAATGCACACCTTGAGGGGCCATTGTTACATAAAACGTGGGTCTATTATCTATCGTGACACGGGGTTCCTGTCGATCATCCTTGTTCTGTTAGGCAACCGTATATTTAAATTGGAGAACCAACACTGCGGAGCCGCTCCTCCGACATGACTTCTAGTTTATGAACCAGGTGGACCCAGCACACACACGTTCGTCTCGTTGACATATTATAGGCCAAGAGGTTGTCTCAGTTATCCATCTTTCCACACCCAACAGGTCAGCAAGCCCACAGTTTAGTGGGTTGCCGGTTTAGTTGGCTCGAGATATAGTCTTTGATGGAGTGCCTTTAGTCATGTGTTCTCCCATCTCCTGCCTCTAATAGGAATGGGAACCGCATTCTGCTGATCTATCTGACTCCGCTATCAGTAACACTGGGGTTCGTTATTTCACTCCACCAACTCAGTTCAATTGTGGGTTGGAACTTGACGTCATGTTTTCACTTTGTTGATACCCGATACTTCGCTTTCTCAAGAAGAGGGCCTCCGCCGCAATGTTATCACTTCACCCTCAAGCAAGTCTGATGCAGTGTGATCTCACAAATCCCCACGCTTCAATACCAAAGGGTTAAGGTCGGGGACTGTCTTTGGGAAAGCTGGGTGTATCATTCTGAGCGTATTCGTGGCAAGGCCTAGTCACTGCAACTAGATAGCTGCTGGGAAACAAACCTCTCACTGCAATTTGCCCTTCAACTCTGCTCGAGGTTGGTGGTGCGACGTTCTTAGGTGTCACATCGTATGACTAAGGCAGCTCTGATATATGGGCTATCTGACCAAGAAGGATCAAACTTGGANNTCCCTCGTCAACTGTGATATTAGGTAAGCGAAGGTGCAAATAACCTCATCTACGTCACTACGTACCAATACCAGAGGTCCCATTAAGGTTAACTCACAACGGGGCCACATTCTTAGCCCTAAATCTTCAACAGCGGACCCTAAACAGAAAGTCCACAAATCCCCGCAATGAGCTTTATTTTAACATGGAGTATGAGAAGCGTGTTTAGAGAGAGATGTGCGGTATTGCTTGGTAGCAGGAGACGACAGTTGAGAGATAATAGCCAGAAACGGGAGCTTTCGACCTTCCAAGAAATGGTGATCCTTTGATAACGCAAAGATGTTGGGGTGAAATAGAGTGAAGTTCCTAAGATATTGTGTCCGATGGGGTGGTTAAAACCCTTGAAGCTACCAAACGGGCCATCAGGACATGTTGAAACTGTAGGTTTGGTCCGGGGGACTCAGTGAAGCTCCCCGCCGCTGCTGTGGCCTTCATGAAGCATGGGATCCTCCATTTTTATGCCGACCGAGGGTGAGGTGCCTCATAATCTTGCACTGGAAGCGACCTCCGGGTGACAAAACCAAGCTCCCAGTAAATCGTCGTAGCGTACCCCGAAGGACCATGCTTGGACGTTGTAGAGCGCACGTTTGAAACCGTCCCTTGCGACTCGTAAGCTCGTCTGAGCCCTTGAGTTCTCATATTTAGCTGCGTGATCTTTTCTCTGTTCCTTGGGAACACTGTTAGGTGGTACTTCGAGGGCGGCTGGGGTTGGTAGTGAGCAAATGTGCTGGAGCCAGGGACCTGGGGATTTGCTGATCACGCACCTTGCAATAAACCTTCTTGGTTTTGATGTTTCAACAATGGTAGGAAGCTAAACGCGTAGCATTTGTGAGAAAGTCACCGGCGAGGCGTTTGTCTGATCTCGCCACCCTCATCATGAACACCGAGCACTCCATGTTGGCCCGTTCATCAGTCATGTGAATACGTTGTTTACTTAACCGTGGTATCCTCCCAGGTGAAGGAAATACGCCTTGATGGCTTACGGATGCTCTACCGGCAGTATTGGTTGCCTGTTACTCCTGCGACGCCGCGAAGTACGTTGGCATTTGGGGCGGACATAGTAATCGGTGAGGCAGGACAGCACAGGCGCATTTTTCTCAACATTTTCAATTCGGCCATCAAGTGATCTGCTCAAGGAAGTGTGCGGGCAGGAATGACAAACTAAGAGAGCATGCAATGATTCATCTCTGCCCTTAGCCGCGGGCACATCACCCATGAAACCCAGAGAGTGATTCTAGAAGAGAACAGGCTGCAAACTCCAGCAGAAAAAGATTGTTACGTGATCCGTAGCTGATACCATCCATCAGAGCCTTGCACATGTCTCTGGCCAAGCCCCATCCTGTCTTTGCTGCTTGACACCCTACTCGATCCAGCAACCCCCAATCAACTCCACGAACTCTCTGAACCCCGCCTCCTCTCCCAGAACGATATCTCGCGAAGGCGTATTCACGGAGTAGGGCTGAGGCCAAATAATGCAGTGGACTGCGTTGCCATGATTGCCCGTGAACCCAGTACCGCCCAGGTGCCTTCCCATGACCTTGGTAGACTTCCCTTCACCGACAAAGATGCAGCAGAGCTTCCGCGTATCGTCGTCTCCCAGAACATGGTGAAAAAGCTCACCACGGAGATCCATGCAGCTTAGTTTGGCCACCCACATACTATTAAAGCCCTCAATTTGCGCATAGAAGTTTATCTGGCAAGTTGAGCCGAAGCTGATATCCAGGACTGAAAGCTGACGCTGGCAGAGAAGGGAGAGGGCATGCAGAGGACCGTGGCTCTTTCAACAACCGTTAGAGTAGGGACGTTTGGTGGCCGATATTGTCCGGTTTCGGTCCACTGCTGGCTGCCTTGGCCGGCGTGGCCGGCGTGGCCAAGATTCCCATCGTCGGGTGCGGTCGCTGCGGTTCGTCCATCGGAGGAAGGGATCGTAGATGGATCGTAGGGTGCGGAAGGGGTTGCTTGTGGCTGGATAGAATCGAAAACGATTCTAGGGCGCTTGGTACCATCGCTACCTTGCTCATGCCCACCGACTGAACGGCGCCTCTTGGAGGGCTGAGAGTGGTGTGCGCGCGTTTCTCGAGAGACCGCTGGAGCCATGACTGGGATCGACGGTTAGGTCAAGGTGGATTTAGGGCAGAGAGTGAATCTTACTGTGTGAGTGATTGTGATTGACTGCCGAGGGCACGGGATTGCGAGAGTGAAGAGAGGAGACAGTGTTTGGGTTTGCGGGAGTTGGTAAACAAAGGCGTTTTCGCGTTGCCAGCTGTTGACACTGGCAAGCCGGCACAACACTGCAAGCCTGAGGCATTCGCAAATGAGCTCTCGAGCAACAAGTAACGAGCAAATCATCCACCTGATACCGTTTATTCAGCCATCTTCCAAAAAGACTGGCATACCATTGTAATTGTTCACCACCGTTAACCCGTCCGATGAAGGAGGTCCTGGACGCCGCACTAGTGAGATAGTGGAAACCTCATGAACTCGTAGACGGTGACATGCATTTTTCAAAAAAGAATTGACCATGATTTATGTCGTAGTGGATTCTCCTGCTTCGGGAGCTTCGATCGTAGAAAAACGTCAAGGCGATCTTGGGCATCAGCGCAAGGCATTGCCCTCGCGGAAGCTGGTCATGTCCAGCAGGCAAAGAAGCCTGACCATATCAGCATGACTGTCAAAACTCTAAAATTAGAGAAATGCGCTTCTGAGATCGTCGAAGTCCCTGTAGAGGGTTCCCATCTTGAGCAATGGTGAGTGACGCATGATGCTAGGCATGGTTAGTATTGGTGTATACACTTCTCCTCTGAGTCTAAGAGAGTGTTAGCTATAGGGGCAAGGTAAAAGACAATGTTCAATCATTAATAGCATTTGAACTCAACGCCCTGGACTACCAAAACCCAGATGATAGTAGCCATCGCGCGGAATTCGTGGCAAGTTCCTGCATGGTGGACTTTGAAGCAGCTTGGAGGCCCCAGGCTCTTGAGGTTGAGGTCTTCAGCCAGGCTTCAGAAGCTTCTGATGGAGTCCTGGCGGTGGCTTCTCATAATGACGGAAAACTTTAGCCTGCCAACAGGGGGAAAGAAAGGCCATCAGGCAGCAGTGAGGCGAAGCCTGCATGTGGCTTGTCACATTTCACTGCGTTTACTCAGATCAGGTTGTGGCATGTCTCAGCCTCTACGGCTGAAATGTGAATTGTCTGTTAGACGCACCATCTAATTGGTTCTGCCAGCGGGGCTGCTCAACTTGTCGTCTTTGCATAAAATCGTCTTCCACTGGCCACTTGTGGCACCTCGAACTCTCCTTTGGCATCTTCTCTCTGTTTCCCGCAACAACACCTGTATTGAATCAGCAAGTCCACAGATAAACAATGGCCCACAGTATCCTCAACTGGGGGCCTCGAATGTAAGAATGCCAAGTGTGCGAGATACACCCCTCCATCTTCGAGATCGAATTCCCTCTTAGCCGGGTCAAAAAGTCTTCGGAGCGTGGTTGCATGCGCTGTCGGCTATTGGCGCTATCTGCCGAATGCTTCGCGGAGCGCTGGAATGTATGCACACAAGGAGAACTAAGAATGGTGTGCGGCTATATGTGGTATGACACATTTTTTTCGAGATATGTAGAGGTTATCCTCAGATGGACGTCGGAACTCAGTGGCCAAAATGAGGAGCTCAAGCTTCATGTCTCAGGAGTGGTAAGATATGTCTCTTGGCGAAGTCATATTTTATCCTAAACTTCACAGAATGAACGCGACATGCCCTGGGAAGAGTTCGGGATTGCACCCCAGCCTTCGATAAGCGCCACCAGTCAGGAGTGCCTGGAGTTTATCGAATCTCATCTCGATTTCTGCAATAAAAGACATCCAGATTGCAGCCTGCGACTCCCAGGGGCCATAAACGACCAAAAGAAACCGATCGAGGGACCAACTCGATTACTGGAGATTGTCAACCATGGCGGTAATTTGGGCCTTATCCTCAGAGATGCCGTGGCTCGCAAGGTCAGATACACTGCACTAAGCCATTGCTGGGGGGACCCCACAAGGACTGCAGAAGACACTCGTGTTGAACAGAAACAATCTAAAGGAGCGGTGTTCGCAAGTTTTGAGAGTTTCCAGGCTCAGCAAAACGTTTCAAGATGCAGTTGACCTGACCGACAAGCTGGACCTGAAGTACATCTGGATTGATTCCTTATGTATCATCCAGGGAGACAGGGAGGACTGGCACAGCGAGTGTCGCAAAATGGGTCATATATATGGGGAAGCCTATCTTGTCATAGGGGCGGCTTATGCCAAGGATGGCAACGGAGGACTCTACGCCCCACGACGAGTGCCAAGAGTCCAATTTCAGACACCAGAAGGACAGTTGGTCAAGGCCACTGTAAGAGACACGTTGAAATTGAGGATTTAACATGACGCGTGGAGGAGAGATCGGGAATTCTGGGAAGCCGACAATCTCCCACTGCTGGCTCGGGCTTGGGTGTTTCAAGAGAGGATGCTCGCCCGGCGCATCATCTACTTTACAGCATCCGAGCTTGTCTGGGAATGTGGATCTTACGTCAACTGCGAGTGCGAAGAGCTGCGACGTTCGACGAATGCTGACTTTGGCGCAAATGGAAGCGCCAAAACAGAATACCATCACTTTGTCAGCTACGGCATCGATGGCGAAAGGCTCATGCTCTGGTATGACATCATGGCCCAATATAGCTCGAGGGATATCACCTACCACACCGATAGGTTGCCTGCATTGGCGTCCATCGCGAAGCAAATTGGTAGCACCGGCGCCGGCACCGGCAGATATCTCTGCGGGATATGGGAGGAGAGTCTACCGCAGGGTCTCCTCTGGGCGTCTGATTGCCATATGGACTGCCAATCTTCATCTCTGGAAAGTCGCAAAGTAACGCACATGAGATCAAGCAACAATTCCGTTCCCTCGTGGTCTTGGCTATTGATAGAGGGAAGGGTTAGGGCCGGGGCAACATCGAGAATCGCGGGATCGATTCGGGTGAGAGTTTCAAACATTGACTACGTTTTGGCTGGCAACGACATATACGGAGATTGCACCCGCGCAGCAATCAAAGTTGTTGGGCGGGCGATACCAGTCGACGTATATACCCCAACTAACACCCACCAGCCGGTTGTCTGAGCTCAAGCCTCTGAATGGGAGCACCCACCTATGGGGGATACAATGCCCTTTGAATACTCTAACAAGCAGCTAGCAGATGCTCAACTGGTGGCTTTGCGATTCTGGTCCTCTGGCAGGGTCATCAAAAAACGGATCTGGGCATGCTGCTTGGTTCTACGACGGGAGAGACATGGAACCAAGGGGTTTCGGCGTATAGGGGTGGTGGAAATGCCTCGTGAGCTGTTTGTAAATGTAAGTGAAAAGAGTCTTGTCTTGGTTTAATCTGTTTGTAGTAAGAATGAAGTCGTTTTGTTATTGACGTGCGGATGGTTGGATGAAAAGCAGTGTTGTTTAGTTCTCACAATGGTCAATATCCACAATCACGAACAGGTTTATATCTCCAAGGACAAAGGGCTACTGGTAGTTATCTGCTTACTCGAATTCAAAACAGCAGCTAACATAAGATGCCTACCCCTTCCAGCGGTTTAATAACGAGAATATACAGATGTCTTTATCCTGGTGTCTCATTTTTCCCTTGGCCCGCGTGCCCTTGAGTGAGTTGGGTGTTAGGGCAGTCACGTGAGAAGTTAAATTATCAGTCGATTATGACATGGAAACCACGTAGACGAGCCAATAGGGTTTCAATGTGATTATCCGAATCCAGAGCTTCATGATAGTGCTTACTTCTAATATAAGCTTACATACTCCGTACCAGCCCCTTTAATGACGCGTTTTCGCATCTCATCTTCACACCTCAATCGTTTCTAGATTCAGACATCAATCGTGAATATCGAAGCAGGAAGCAACCAGCGCGATGGCTCGCTTCCCAAGTCAAAAGACCTCTCCTGCAACCAAGGATAAACCCAAAGTCATACGAAGACTCGGCCACATGTCAGTTATTGTCTGGCACATCAAGTGCAGCAGCTAATACGTGGCAGTGAGAAATACCAATCAGCTCTGCATTCGCTGGGGCTTTACAATGGATGCGCCATCTCTTGTCGCTATGTAATCCCCGATGCGTTGCTTGCTTCGGATCAATCTATTGAGAATACGGTCGAGAGCGCTTTTGCCCGTGCCATCCTACAGCACCCGTTATTCACAGTCGGCCGGATAAATGATGGCTCCAAGAAACCGTCTTGGATACGACCGAGTCACATCGATCTGAAAGACCACATCGAGTGGCGGACAGTCAAAGAACCTGAGAGCTGCGATAATGTCCTCCAAGAGGTATTGGAATGGCAGGTGAACCACTGTTTCACCCACCTGGAAACTCGGCCTCCCTGGAGATCAGTCATTCTGAAACCCACCGACTCCAACTTTGTCGAAATCGTCTTTGCTTGGGATCACACAGCCGGGGATGGCAAGAGTGGCAAGATATTTCACGACAGCCTCCTTGCAAGCTTCAATGCTATAGCAGATGGCAAGGAAACAGGGCCAGTATTGAAAGATCGGGTATTTGAGGTTCCAGTAACAGCTCTGACGCCTCCAACGCACAATGTGCTCAAGTTCCCCATCTCGTGGGGATATCTTCTCTCGCAGGCACGCGATACTATCAAGGGATCTCCTGACGGCCCAGACTCGCCCTACGTTGCATCATGGGCACCGATACAAAAAGCGTCGTGCACAACTCGCCAGGCAACGATCGCGGTTGACAAAGATGCACTGCCACATGTTCTTGAAGCGTGTCGCCAGCACAAAACAACGCTGACCGGTCTTGCTCACGCGCTGATACTCATATCCATGGCAACGCATCTTCCGAGGGAGAAATCCCGGGTATTTCAGAGTGGCACGCCCGTCTGTTTCCGGCGTTTTGACGACTATAGGACCTCTAAGCACTCAAGTCTGAATCTAGAGCAGACCGTTACCAACTGTGTAACTTACTGGGGCTACAAATATGATGAGGATATTGTAGCAAAGGTTCGGCAGCTGGTTGGCGGCCTCAAGTCTAACCCGGAGTCCAAGACAGAACTCGAGGCCACAGTCTGGTCCGTCGCTGCAACAATTAGACAGGGGATATCCGAGAAACTTGCTTCGGGCACCAAGGACGACATGTTGGGACTGATGAAGTTTGTTGGAGACTGGAGGTCATACCTGGAGGACATGGAATCGAAGGGGAAGCGTGCGCACGACTGGGAGGTTAGCAATCTCGGCGTCATCGACGGGGGAGGGCATGGACAAGGAGGCAATTGGATGGTTGAGCGTGCTGTGTTTACTCAGAGTGCCACTGTTACTGATCCGGCTCTGTGTCTTAGCTTTGTTGCTGTCAAGGGCAAGGCGTTGGTCATATCGTGTTGCTGGTAGATTGAGGCTATTGATGATGGATTGGCAAAGGGGCTCTTGTCTGATCTGGAGACTTGGCTGAATGAGCTGGGAAGAACCGGGCATGTTTCCTTTGGGGTGGAATAAGGTAGTTGGGGTGTCTTGTGTATTATAGAGTTTTCCTTGATCTACCAAGGCAGGATATTTAATATTTGTTTTGGTGTACGGTAATTAATAGGTAGCTTCCGCTTCTGGGCTCAGTCTCTGCCTCTTTAGCGTTGATCTCAGTCGGCTTCAGTCCATGTTTTCAAATACCAAGTACTGGTCTTGGCAAATCCAGTTATAGCACGGGATAAATACGTAAAGAGTACTTGATAGTTCTGTGCAAGGCTGTGTTTCTCTTTATGTAGATGATATCCGCCAAGCCCACGTTATCTGGATCACGATAGTAACTAGAGTATTTTCCATCCGTTCTCTAAACAAGATAGACCCGAAAGTTTCATTCTACCTAGCTAGATGGAGTACACCGACCCTCTACTTTGAACCCTTGCGAACGACACGCTTCACTCCGTCTCCGTCCTCTACAACGCCGTACTCGATAACGCGTGGCTTTCCACACTCTACCAGCGTGACGGTGATGATTTCTGCATTCTCCTTGGCGTATTTGTCGTAGTCAAAGTCGGCGGGGAGGTTAGGAATTCCCGGGCCAGAACGGGGCTGCTGGGTGCTGTCCATGTTGATGATGTTGGTGTTGATGTTGGTAAATGTGAAAATTGCAATGTTGTTTCAGGTCAACTGTAAGATGCTGGATGATGGGGTTTTGAGAGAATGATGGATGGGGGAACATTTATATATACATCGAATACCAATTTCTTTGTGACACGCTCCCTGGGCACCTCGACTGATGTAAGGTACCAGGCCATTACGGCCCGAACCTCCCAAGAGTTTGGTTGCTTGACTCTGTCCACTCTTTGGCTTCTATGTCAAACGGAAATAAAGCGTTCTCATATGTTCAGTGCCCACAGCAACTCTTTACTTATTGTTGATTCCCTGCAGAGTCCCTGGGAAGGATAAAGAAGGAAACAAAGGACTCGCCCCCACTCACCATCACCTCCCATGTTGACAAAGTAGGTGTCAAAGACAAAGGGGACAATTCTTTCCAGAATGCATGCCTACTGTTATTGGTAATCTTTGTTTTCCCAATAGCCATGGCCAGGTGACGCACACTCATACTACCGCCTAGTTTGTCTCCGACACCTCGGCCGGACCATTAAAACGAGTCGAAGCGACAAAGCCACCATCAATCATAAAATCCGCACCATTAACAAAGGAAGCCTCTGGGCCAGACACAAACGCCACAATGCTTGCAATCTCATCAGCAGATCCCGCCCTCTGAACAGGCGTCGCCTGAATCATCTGCCGGACATTCTCTCCAGCCTCGGATTCCAGCTCTGAACGTATCATTGCTGTGGTGATGACACCTGGGCTGATGCTGTTGATCCTGATTCCCTTTGTTCCGGCTGTTTTGACGGCGGCTTGGACTCGAACAATATTGCCCCTCTTGGAGATTCCGTACGCGACGCCTGGGTTTCCTTCGAGATCAATGTTGGCGTGTTGAAGGAGCTTGTCTCTTGGGGCCGTGGCGAGATGCTGTTCCAACTCTGTAGTAATAGCGCTTCCGTACAAGGCGCTTGCAATGCTGGCGACAGTCGTCAGTGAGGAACCAGAAGGCATCACCTCGAGAAAAGCGTCGATGACATTGGCTGTTCCAAGCAAATCGACCTCAAAGATCTGTCGAGCAGTTCCCATCGAGGGAGAGATGCCGGCGGTATTGACGACAGTGTTAAGAGTGCTAGTCGAGGTCGCATGCTTGGCCAGCTTTGTAACTGACTCGTAGCTGGATACGTCGACTATTTGGGTTTCCACATCGTGACCAGTGTCCTGTAGGCTGTTTGCAGCAGATTCCAATGTGTCCTTGGAGTAGTCGGCGAGAAAGACACGTCGTCCTGCGCCTAGGCGACGAGCAATGGCAAGGCCCATGCCTCCAGCGCCGATAACGAGTAGTCCATTCCGGGAAAAAGGCATCTTGAGATTCCAGGTTCACAACTTCTTGTATTAAAGATCAACTCCACTTTGAGGGATTCCATCCTGGGGCCCTAGAGGCTATTCTGGTATTATATCACTTTCAAACCTCATGCATGTGACGAACAAGCTAACCATCAGATCATGGCTTTTTCTGTCTCAACGCGGAACGCGCGGGGATAGTGAGTTTCTATTGGTTTGCACAATCGGGCTCGGGAGGCTCGTAAGGCCCGGTCATGGCACCACTAGTTCGAACCGAAGCACTAAGGCTGCGACTCGTTCCACAAACGGGACATGTCTGTTCGCCAAGGAACGCCTCCTCGGGTGGAGGTTTGTGAAGCCATCCTTCAAGGCGGCGTAGGAGCAAACTGTTGACAACTCAAGATTTGATTCAAGTTTGAGAAAATTGTGACTCGTATAGGGTTTCTATATCCTGTAGGTTGAACAAGAAGGCTGGCTATCTTGATACCCAATGGCCTGGTGATCGTGATTCACATTTTCGGAACTAGCGTTTCTCATGGGCAAACTGCCAGATATACCCGCGCAAACTAGGGTCCGGGGGAAAGGTTCAGTTGTATCCGATACTTGAACAGACGGGCAATTATATCTTGGAAACTATTCGGCTTCTCCAAGACCATACCTGGGTTGCGCCTACGGGCTATCTCCAATAAGGCAAACACTAGTCTTCAGCTCGAGCATTATATGGGGGAGCCAAGACAAATTTGATATCGAGTAGACAGCTCTTGAGCTCTTGTTCAAAAAGTAATATTGAGCTCTATATCCATTACTTTCTAATCTATCCAGACTAGTCCCATGGTCGAATAACGACCTTTTCGCCAGAAACACCCCGCTTATTCTTTGCAAGCGCCTCTTCGATATGATCCAGACCACCAGAAACAACCGGTACACGGTTCGGAGTAAACAAGCCCTTTGCAATCCACCCATCCTCACCACCAAGGTGCTCGGAGAGGGGCTCACTCAGGTATCTCAGATGCGGGGCACTTCCAAAACCCATGACACCCTGTACGACAACCTTGGGCTCCTTGATCTCGCCCAGTTCCTTTGCTTCGCTGTCTGCCTGGCTAACGGTGGCGACTCTGCTGCCCTCGACCTTCAGTGCCTGAAGAATCTTGACTCCAAGCTTCTGCGTCACTCGGGCGCCGATTGTGTCGAAGACGAAGTCTAGGGGGTAATCTCCAATGGTGCTGACGTAGTCCTCCAGAGAGGTGTTTGTGCGGTCCAGAACTGCATGGGCGCCCAGGGTTGTGAGGTATTCGTGGTGAGCAGGACTGGCGTTTGTAACGATGCGCTCGAAGCCTGATAGACGGGCGAGTTGAACGGCATATTGTCCAACTGAAGAGCTGCCGCCAAGGATGACAACAGCCTTGCCCTTGCCGACAGAATCACCACCCTCATCCCATGGCGCTGGCAGTCCTCGGCCTGACTTGTCGTAAAAAGCTGTGACGGCGGCGACCGTGGTCAGCTGAATGCCAGCTGCCTGCTCATCCGAGATGCTGCTTGGAGTCTTGGCCAGTAAAGCTTCGGGCATCTTGCAGTACTGCTGAAAAGTCGTGGATTCGATGTTGCCAAGAATTCCCTGGAAAAACACGCGATCGCCGACGGAGACGCGGGATGTGTCTGGGCCAAGGGCGACAACCTCGCCAGCAGCGTCAGAGCCCAGAACGGTGGGCCACTCTTGGACAAAGACTCCATAGTCGCGGATCTTCCAATCAACGGGGTTAATTGCGGTCGCTGTGATCTTGATGGCGACCTCGCCCGACTTGAGCGGTGACAGGGATCGTTCTGATGTGATGTGGTTTTCTCCCTTGCCAGCCACGGTGGCGGCCTTGAAGGTGGTCGGTAGAGACATGATAGTAGTATAACGATCGCCCATAAATTTTCAAGTTGAATTATCCACCAGAGAGTCGACTCGGGGCCAACAGTTCTCTTATACGAGCCACTTGCCTCGGCATGGCTACACATCGATATCGGCCCGCAACCGCATTCGTTGGCAACTCCACAGAGACCCGCTTGTGGGATGATGCAAGCCGGACTATCTAACCTTGATCGGTTTGGTCTGGCCCGATGATCCAGGCACGGGATGACGGATTTGGTTCTCCATCATTCCATCCGGGTCGTGACCTAGGTGAATTTTCACCGACTGATATGATGGAGTTGGCCATCTATCACGTTATTATCCGAGTGACATGATTTTGAATGGATAAGCACTGAAGGCGATCACGCACTTGGCGTACAGTCGAGATGCAATTTTTAGTGATCCCAGATTGTCAGATACAGGGTGTTGACGCCCTTTTGGTGGCTATGCGTAATAGTATGTATCTATTCTGAAATGCATACCATCGAATCTTGATGATCTATGCAAGCTATACTAAGATTCTAGAATGTAAGTTAATAACCATGCCCTGAGACAATAGTATTGCCCCTGTAGGTGGACAAGTCATGCAATATTACCACAGCAAGATGGTCTAGGTCGTCCACAGTTGCTACAACATATGTATACTTGGAAGCTGTCAATTGGCGCTTAGACTCTCCAGGCTTGGGGTTTGATATTTGTTGCATGCAATATGGACGGCATAGATAAGGTCGGCGCATTATACCTAGCCTAAATTGCATTTACTATTAAATTTATTAAGAGATTAATTATATTACTATTATTTATATTTTAAGTAAAATAAAAATAAAAAAAAATTATAATTAAGAAAATAATTATTTTAAAAATTTTAAATTTTAAAGTTTAAATTATTTTTAAAATTTATAATAATTAAAATAAATATTTAAAACTTATAGTTAAGTAATTAATAATAATACTCTTATTAATTAAGAAATATTAATTATAATCTAAGCTATAAAGTATAATAATAATATTAAAACCTATTATATATTATAACTTAGTCTCTTATAATAACATTATAAGCTTTTATAAGTAGTTATTATTCTATTTATAATTATTATAATAGTAATAATAGCTTAATCCTTTACCCTATAGCGCATTAACTAAGCTGCCTGTTACATGCCCTAATTATAAGGGTCTCCCACGTAATGAACTTGCCTTTATAATAGTTAAATCCTATAGCTATTAGATAGAAATTAACAACTTTAATAAATACCTTATTATGCCTCTTTT
>SSHR01002625.1:0-13872 GCA_006518225.1 Fusarium neocosmosporiellum
GGGGGGGGGGGGGGAGGGAAAGTAGAAGGTAGACTGTCATATCATCTGCAGGTGATAGAGTTGCTTTCCTCGTGTCGTGTCGGTCGGTCGGTGTTCCATGTAAGGCATTCATTCATACATGTCCCATTGCTTGGTTCCCCCCCAAGGGCAATCTCGATTTCCCATACTAGATATCTCGTCTGTTCCAAGATGGGAATAATTTGAGTAAAGGAAGAAGTAATCCAGGCACGTAAGTACCCACTTCTTTCCCCTTCCCGTCCCGTGAGAGGTCCCACTGAGAGATGGAAATCTTCCATTGCACCCCGCGCATGGAGATGGAGAGATGAAAGAGCCCCCCCACACTCAGATCGCGCCATCCCGCGTTCCTGGTAAACTCAACTCAACCCCATCCTGACCTTTTTTTCGCTCTTGAATTGTTACATCATGTTTCTAGCATCACCCTGGCTCCGTTAAACGCCCCTCGCCCACCCGCTCGGCGCGGGATCGGCACTGATCCCCAAGGATGAGGCTGCTTCTTGTCTCTACTGTTCTGCTGCGCCAAGTAAGAGACGCTCCTCAAACCGTCCGTCCGTACTGTGTGAGGGTGTGCATCGTCCGCGCATGTCTCGGTGCGCGCGCATCATTTCTTCATCAGCAGCATCCTTTTCCCCGCAACGGCAGCGAGATGACTGAGGTGTCCCCTCCCACCGGGTTCTGCATCTGCGGGCTGAAAAAGGACCTGCCTTGCGAGAGACATGGGCTTTGCTTTTTTACTCCTCCTTCTGCCTGTGGTTTGCAACCTCCGCATCATCTCATCTCGCAGCGCAGGGCCAACAACCACACACACACACAGGCAAAGCCTCGCAGCAGCCCGTGGTCAACTGACGACAGCTTACTTACCTGTCGCGGCGACAACAACGCTAATCGGCGGGCGTGAGCTGGCTCGGTTCAAGTGGCTGTGTCTGCTTCCATGCCATGGAAGCCATCATCTCCAGCTAGCCAGTCGCCTCGCCCACGGGGGTGGTCTTCGGTAATCCAAATCCATCCTCATTACCTACCATGCCTCTTGCCACGCCTTATCCCAGTGATTACATCGACTAGGGGCCCTGACGATCTCCAGTGTCGTACGTGTGTGGACCACGATCATCATGTTTGGTTCGTGGGGCGCACCGTTGCAGGCTGAGCTGATGGCCAGGGCTGCCTCGAACGGCAGGCATGGCATTAACTGAACTCGGCCGCCGGCTCTTCACCCTGGCCGGATAGCGACTCTATAGAGAAGAGAATGGCACGACTTTTGCCCGCCGCTCATCTACAGCCCGTTCGCCCCGCTGGTTATTTCCCGAGAAGCAGCACCAACAGGGAGCTAAGCAGCAAGCATATCGAGCGCCAACCGAGCCCTCGATGCGGTCATGAGCCACAGGTGCCGCCGATATCCTCGATCCTGTTCTCTCAAACCTGCCTCGTGCCATCCATCCCGCGTGCTCCCTCCGAAATGCTATTTCAGTTATTGATTACGGTCCACCTATGCGGGAACTTGACTAACCTCTCTACAGCAGAAATCGAAACACTTTTTTTTTTCTCTTGTCGCATTGGTTGGCTGGAAGCTGTGGGACTGGGGCTCACGCGACTTGTCGACATCCCGCGCATTTTTGGGAATCTACAAATGGCTCACACGAGAAGAAGAGTCTGGCCAGACCTCCCTGCGGGACTTTTTAATTTTCCCACTTCGCGCCGTGGGGGGTTGAAGACGTGTCGAAAGCATCGCCAGAGGCCTCAACCCCTGGTGGGACCCATGCTCCCTCTCGACACTTTTAGCTTTGGGTGTCGAAGAGGGTTGGGCTTGAATAAACCAAGGATCTTTTGTGAAGTGTTCTCGACGGCGTCGTCAAGCACATGGGAAGGTCTGGCTCCATCTGGGTTTGAAATTAGGACGTAGTGAGCCGATTCATGTTGCATTCGACGACGGCATCTCCGCTGAGGCAGGACACGAATAAACGCGAAGCCAGCAAGGTAGGTAAGTGACCATGTGCGCTGTGACCGGACTATTTGCTATTCTAGACCAGAGCAAGTTTTCTCGCCTTGTCGCCTTGAATCTTAGACGGACGCAAGAGACGAGTGTTCCGAGGGCACTTGGGCCAAGCGGTAAACCCCTTGACTCTATGTACGAACACTTGGCTTTCAGTTCTACTTCTCAAATGCCTATCCCTATGTTTGTAACTAAATTACGTGGTCACAATATTCGAGAGCTGTCATCATAGCCCTCTTCTACTTCCTTCGCACAGGTGTGACATGAGTGTCCCTTGATTGAGTGCTTATGCAGGGTTGTCACTCTGCCCTATCGAAAACTCACAGCCAAGTCCATTTAATAAGAGTTAATTAATTACGAGGATCGTAGTACTTAACGTGATGAGCGTGATAAATTCTGCGAAGTGGTTGTTAACATGACAGCCAGGTGCAGTAAAGTCTGGTCGCCACACGCGACATTGTCACTTACCTGACACAACATGTTGTCGAGGCATAGTGAAGGTATCAACGAAGCCGACACGCGTTTCTTGTCGCTGCGCCAGAGAAATACTGTGCTGTAATTAGCTGGAGGTGTGGTACTGTAGTTGAGGGGTGAACAGGGAGCGATTCGAGCTGGCACCGCCCATGGCGCTGAGGGCTGGACTCATTGGGAGACGGACATTTAAGCGCGAAGAGGCCAATCAAGGCATGGCATCTTTAAAACCTTTTTAACCATTCAAAATTTCCGAGATTCAAGCCTACTGCACGTCAACGGTTGGTGCAAGTCTCTTGTATTTCAATACTTGGTTCTAGACCAGTAGTTCAAGACGCCAATCAGCCAGGCCCTAGCTCTCGAGTGTCCCCAGTCCAAAGGCTTGCATTGTGTCTCTAATGTGAATATCTCACAAGAAACACCGTTTATAAATAGTTATAATACAAACTGAGCATTTTTACCATTCTACAGACAAGTTTCGACACAATTGTCGAGCCAAGTGACGTCGGGCGTTGAAGTCAAGCCACGGTGTCATACCTCGGCGCCACATGTGGCTGCGACCTTCCAGGTTTCCCTGCTTGTCAACCCTGTCATCATCGCGCCTGACCAACCAGAGGAGCTTCTAGCTCGAACATCTGGCCTCGAGCTTCAAACCTCTGGCGCCGCTAAACACCAAACACCCCCGCGGTCACTTTTCGCACACAGAGCGCCTTTCATCGCATTGTATTTGCGTTTCTTTCTTCTTTGCGTAATTCGCCGCCTTCTCAACCTCGTATAGTCCCGCCCGCTAGCAGAGGCCCTGCCTCATTGCCATCATGGCCCCGCCGTTCCCGCGCGCGAGCATAGAGCTCGACTATCCCCTCTACGCCGTTGACTTTGACCCCGAGGACTCTACTCGCTTGGTAGTTGGAGGTGGAGGTGGAGCTGGTCGATCTGGTGTTGGAAACAAGATTGTGAGTTGGCTGCCCTCTCTCTAGGATACCGCGAGCTGTAGCTAACCTAGTTGCAGACTGTTCTCGAGACCCTATCGCAGCAAGAGCTCCGCATAGCCGGAGAAATCGACCTTTCCCGCGATGAAGACAGCGTCATGTCCCTCGCCGTCGGCCCGCACAAGGGCAAGACGACATACCTCTACGCCGGCGTAAACTCGAGCCACGACAGCATCGCAAAGGGCAAGAACGAGCACCTCCGAACCCTGGCCATCGAGCAGTCCAAGGCCCGCGCCGCGGCCGGGACTAAGATTCCCGACTCCAACATCTCTGAGCTGTCGCGCGCCGCACTGTTTGAGAACCCTGATGCCGACATGTACCAGCGTCTGCTGCGAGTCGCAGGGCCGGTGGGCGCTGCCGCTACCGCGATGGGCAAGGAGCATCAATTGGCCGTTTTTGAAGCGTCCGGCGCTGCTACCAAGCTGCGTGGCGTCTTGGAGCTACCAAAGGAGGCCGAAGATCTGGATGTTGTGCAGACCGGGGACAATGAGTTTCAGGTCGCATACTGCTACAAGTACGAGCTGTATCTTGTCAAGATCGGCGCCAAGGAGAGCAGCGATCCGGAACTAGTATATACAATGCCCGACGACCATGGCGAGCGACCCGTGTTCCGGTCAATCCGTTATCTGAGCCCCAATTTCCTTGTGGCTGCTGCCAACCTCCCCAAGCGAAGTGGTGTTGTGCTTCAGGGATACAGACTGCCCTACGCAGGCCATAAGGGCGCCCGGTTGGCTGTCAACGCCCGGATACCAAGAAAGATCTCTGCGACTGCTTTGGCTGTGGCTAACTTGTCTCCTCCTGCGTCGCCTACAGCTCCAGTTGGCGAGGCGCAATTCATCATCGCAGTCGCGGGCCACGATTCTTCACTCTCGCTCTACACGGTTGACGTCACGACCGGTGCTTCCATAGAACTTCTGTCCAAGCTTTGGCCCCTGCACACGCTCAAGGATGTCCACGGTACCGACAATATCACCGGTCTTGCTTTCTCGACCTTTGTCACACCCAAGACTCATATCCGCCAGCAGTTCATTAAGCTCGCCAGCATCTCCCTCCAAAAGACGGTCGCTGTCCACAGTATTCCTCTGCGGAAACACGTTGACAAGGCCCCGCGGAACAAGAAGGGACCTCCTCGCCCAACCCGTTATGTTACTGCCATGAAGTCGCGTGGCCCATCCTTCCGCCCAGTTGCCATTGCTCTGGCCGTCATTGTGGTTATTCTCGCCATCATTGGCCAGTCTATCCTCGAAGTATATGGCATCAACCGCCCGATCCTTCATGCCGAAAGGTTCCTCCCCTCATGGCATGGCACTCTCCGGGATCCTGAGCATCCGCCGGCTGCCTTCCTGGCCGACGACTTCTTGGCCAAGCTTGCCGGCCGAGATGCCCTAAAGACCGAGGCCGGTGAGACCCTTGTGGTGTATGAGGGTGAAGTGCCCCCCGCAACGGCTGAAGGGGATGACAACTCTGTGCCGAAACTTCAACTCGATGTCCACGAGCCGTCCGTCCACGGACCCGGCAAGAAGTGGGAGGAATTGGGCGAGAAGCAGAAGGAGGCGTGGAAGGCCCGTCTTAAGGAAGCCGGCGCATGGACGCAGGGCATGGGCGAGAACGTGTTCAAGGGCATCTTGTTTGGCGAGCTCGCTGGCGCAGTTGGCCGTGCTGTTGGTGGCTAAATCTGTACTTTACTGCAGTCCTTGAACGTGGAAGATGGAGGCAACATGTATGTATTTGAGAAACGGGACCATGTCATGATAGTGCTTAGGAGTTGTCTAGGGGCGCATTTGCTTTGCTCAGATCGTAATAGTTATTAGTCAGTGGTAGTAGATACTAACAAAGACTGATGTGTATGTGTATAAACGTCAAGATTATGGGTGTCAGTCAGTTTGCTATTGGTGCTTCACGCCACATCAACCATCTGACGAGCAGATACATTCCTCTATCTAATCTACAGTCCACGACCTGGAGCAGACCCCGGCTTGGGTTTCTAAAGCTCCCGGCTGCGAGATCAACATCCTGCTACTCACATGGCACAGTGTCTCATGAGACTACATCTTCCAACGGCCACGGCAATTCCCTGGCATGTATCTCGCCACGTCCATATCCAGCGTCATCTTGACCTCGGGGCAATATGACCATATATGCCGCCTCAGCTCAGGAGTTCCCCAGATGGGCGCGTGAAGCCATACTCCTCCGCCACCAGTGTGGTATCCCATGGGTTCGTAGAAACCCTCTCGCCAATCATCAACGCCCCTGACGTTGTTGGTATCATCAACAGTCCCATTGCTTCTCATCTTGTCAACTTTCTCGGGGAGACCGCTGTGTAACTCGCCTGAAAAGGTCAGAGACACGGTTCCATTGGCTAGCCTCGCCTTGGAGTGGTGAGATAGGCGTTCTGTGAGCCAGACATCCTCTGGTTCAGTATTGTGTGGACGCTCGTTATTTCGGAGGACGTCTATGATACGGCTGACCCGGCGCAGCGAAAGGCCCCCGTTGCCTCCCCAGGCAGAGTTGGGACTCCAAGGCGCACCAACCCAGTCGTATTCAAGATAGTCATCGAGGTCACGTTTGCTGTTTGCGCAGATCACCGAGTCCGTCTGAAAAACCAGCAACCACTCGGCAGGATGAAGCACCTCTTCGTATAGCCACAAGGTCGTAAAGAAGCGGCTGATCATCTCCTGGCTTCCGACGCTCATATTGGCAGGGACGGGAGCCAGTGTGAGTTTACCTTCTGTGATGCGCTGGCGGATGGCGAAGGAGGCGTTGATGGCTGCGATCGAGTCGTGAGAGCCCATGAATAGAAAGGGCCAGTCTGGTGGGATGACGGAGATGAAATGCAGCATCAGGGGAGCCAGCATTGGGAGTGGACGTGTTTCGACAAAGAGGGCGAGCTTGGAGGCGTTAAGTGGAGGGTTCGAGCTGGAGAGAGGGATTCCGGAGATGGTGATATCCAAGGGATATATCACCGCATTGAGGATCCTGACCACGACTGATTAGCTTCTTGGGGATTCGGACTGATCATAGAGCTAGATCAAGGAATCCCATTCTCTCCCATCCATGGCAGACTTACATCAAAATGATCAGAGCAGCCACCACCTTCATGCGGCAGGGTAGGTTGGAAGGCATCTCGGGGAAGGTTATCTTGATCAATGCTCATGTCACCTCTATTGAGTTGTATGAGGATTAAACTCCCGCTCGTTTAGCCGACCAGTTCGTTTCTTAGGATTCAATCTCAACAACTTCTAGATGTGATTGATGCCATGACTGCCGTGTCTAGCGACTTAGGGTGGCTCCTTCCCGTTTCAAGTCGCAACCAGCCTGAACCGGCGACCCAGATTTCAACGACTTCAGACATTTTCTTTTCATTATTTCCCCTCCATTCAACTGTCTTGGAGGAGCCTGGCCTTCTATTTACTCAATCTCTTGATGTTGCCTTCCGTTTCTTTCAACATGGCTGGCACTGTCTCTTCCACAAAGCTTCGCCTGATCCTTTGTTTCTCTTTGATCCTCACGTAGGGCCTCACCGGTTCCAAAGGTGCATTGAAACTGCTGACGAGTGATTGCAGATGGTGGCTTGCCCATCTCATACCGCGTTTTTCGCCAAGTCTCGGTGAGCCAACCTCACCGCCAGACCGTCAGGCAGAGACCATGGTCCACCGGGAACCCAATAGCAACTCTCCAGCACAGTTCAACATGTCTAAGATGGCCCTGCTGATCGAGCCTCGACCCAGTCCACATCTTGTCCCCCTGGTTCTGCACATGATGTCGGTTGTGCCGCGAGACTGGCGCTTCTTGATGATCGGTTCTCAACGCAGTGTTGGCCCAGTAGCGCAGGCGCATGCAATACAGTACCAGCAGAAGAGAGGAAAGATCGATTTTCAAATCATCCCCGGTTTTTCGATCACTCAAGATGAAGATTATACCTCTCGTCTATTAACTGACTCAAAATTCTACGATGAGAGCCTTCCCGGGGTAGAGTGGATGCTGAGATACGAGTCAGACAGCATCCTCTGTGCCAACTCTCCAAAAGGCTTGGACGAGTTTCTAGACTCGGATTGGACTAGCTTGGGATCGTAAGTCTATCCGCTATCAGATAGGAATCGCTCTTCATATCTAACAGAACTCGTTCAGAAGTGATGTCGCCCATCTCGGTGGTAGTGAAGGACTGTCACTTCGAAGGATCTCGGCCATCCGACAAGTCTTGAGTTTCCAAAAGCGAACCAATAACTCTGAGCCAGAGGACGAATGGTTCATGAAACGTCTCAGAGTACTTCCAGGCAGGGCGATTGTGCCAGGTCCGTCGAATCCTGGCCTAGTTGGTGACCATGAACAATTAGTGAAACCGATGGGCTATCACGTTCCCTTGGATGGCGATCATCTCAACAGCCCCTTGTGGAGAGATGCCGAGAGTCGGCAAAATATCCTTGACTATTGCCCAGAGCTCAGTATGATCCTAGACATGAAGCTCGAGCGAGAGAGATGCCCACCAGAAATGAAACAAGACTGGGCTTTCAAAGCATGACGGACTACCACGAGCACGCCCGTGTTGTCCTCACCTCACCGCCGCCACAACATCCCCCGGCGAAATGATTTACGGCATTGCATCAAATCCTGCAGACCATGGCTGCACGCCACAACTCTGGTCCAGGGACTAATCATCTTGGACCGTTCGGAACGGTCAAGGCGATGGCTCCGTAAGCCTTCAACGTCCTCTTGGACACCAGCCTGACATGGCAACATGGCTAACTAGTGGGTTCAGCATCGCCAGCCCCTTAAGCAACTCGAAGTGCCGACGGGGGAGGTGATTGGCACTTATTCTACGATGGCTTCACTTTGATTTGGTACATTGACATGATCTGCTCAAGGTTCGACCTAAAGTGTGTGGCGCATCCGGATCAGGCTGAGTCGAGCGAACAAGCTGTCTTTGTGACGTGAGACTCTAGTTCATCTGTCAATGTAGAAAGGCCACGGTTTGATGGATGCTACGGTCAAAGTTGGACAGTGTCAATGCATGGTGCCGTGCTTCCAGGTGCACGGCTTGTCGGCTTCTTGACCTATGCGAGGTTCCCATGGAGACACGATGGATGTCGTTTCTGTGAAGTCAACCCGCAGCACATTACAAGAGCCGTGCGTGCTCCCAAGAGTGAATTGGAAGCTGATTTGAGCTGAGAGATGTCGAGCAAGATGTTATTTCTAAACTACTTTACGCTAGAAGCACAAGTCAGCGCTTAGTCTCGAAATCATGACCTCTGATCTCGCCAAGGTTGGGCACGGTCTGGGGATGCAAGCTATGGCCCGGGTCAACCGAAGAGGCGTCCAATGGCGGAGACTGGGCCTCTGCATGCTCGGTCGGGCTCAGGGCAATCAAGAGCATCAAAACCGTGACCGAAGGCATGCAGAGAAAAGAATGACGAAGGGGTAGCTACCTAATAATGGGAGGATGCCGGCTGATGGCGAAAAAAATCCTGCGCCCCCTCTGTGACACGTCGTGAGCTTTCCTTGGCCACTATTGTCAAGTATCAGTGAGATTGAGATGGCTTCAAGTCTAGGCGAGTGGCCCGACGGTACGAGCCTGGTCCCTGTTGCCGAGGCCTGGGCTCTGGGCCCGAAGGAGGGAGGACCCTGGTCTGGCACTGGCCACGGGCGACGTTGGCCGTTGGGCAATTCACGGTGAGCATTGCTGCGAGCAAGAGAGAGGGAGCATCTTTGATCTTCCTTCATGCAAGATGACAGCGACCTGTTGCGGCCCAAATGGTGAGGCCCTCGAACCAAGGCGCCCGGTAGTGGCAGAGGGAATCGGTAGGCTTGAAGAGCTCTCTACGAGATGCGACGCGCAAGATGGAAAGCCTCCGTCTCTCGAGGGCCCCTGGCCGACTGCCCTGTCGGGTGGCGAGTTTTGGGATTCCATTCACCATTCCATGGCTCCCGGCTGGTCGGGTCCATGGTTGCAGGTGTGCAGTTACGGGGGGGGGGAGGAGACGAGAACGCGGGTTCTCCGTCCATCACCTCATGCGCAGTGTTGGATACAGCAATGTCGATTTACTAGATGCTGTCTTGTTGACGGGTTGGGCAAGAGAGTTGAGGGAGAATGGAGACGCCGACGTGTGAAGGCGTTTAAAGTTGTTTCATGGAAGATCAAGATTGACCTGGAGACAAGGCGGAACGTGGGTGACAGCCACGTTTGCCCTGGTTGGCTGACGTGATTTGACTTGGCATCAGAGGTGTAAGGGTTCTGGTCTCTCTCTCAAGGTAAAGAGCACGGCGAGAGTTTCAAGGCGAGGAACTAGCCGAGGCACAAGTTGATGATCTAGCCAAGGGAGAGGAAAGAAGAAAAAAGGGGATAGGTTCGTTTCAACGGCGGTGGTTTGGTTTAGCAGCCTCCCTAAAGCCAAACGAGATGGGATGGGCTCTTTTTCTCCACGAGGAGAAAGCCAGGCCCCATATCGCTCCAGACACTAGGCGATCCAGCTGGGCGGGACGGGCGCGGGCGCCCTGGACAAGGCTTCGAGGGACGGTGGCCAAGTTAGTTTGACGGGGGGGAGAGAGATGAGGCGACGCGTCGCGGTTGATCTACCTAGTCCATCAAAGTCAATCATAAAGGAAGAAAGACTCCGGTAACTGACGATGGAAAAGGATTGAAGAGACACGGGCGGGTTTACGGGCGGGTTTACGGGAAGATATGCGTGTGCTGTGCTGTCCCACGGCAAAGCCTGAGTCAATATCAAAGCGCACGGGACGGGACGAGCTGAGAAAGAGAGAGAGAGAGCGCGCGACTCTTTTGCTGTTGCTGCAGGGGAGAGGATAGAAGGGATCGGTTTTCCTGTCTGGGTAGACGTGGTGAGACATTTGCCTTTGAAGGGCACGATTAGCGACTCTAGAGGCGCCGGATAAGATGAATTAGACAAAAAGTCCTAGAGGGGGGGGGGCACGAGATGCTTCATGATCATGGCCACGATTATTGTAACAATGACAAGAAGTCCTTTGTGCTCGTGCTCCTCGGCCAGGCAGGCAAAAGGTACATTAAAAAAAAGTATCGTACAAAAAAAATCGGGGGAGAGAAAAGACGGGCTGTTAGATCTCACCAGCCACACTTTTCGCTCATGTACAGATACTTTTTGTACATCAATCCAGGGGACGGGAGCGCACTTCTTGATCGACAAGTTTGCGCGCCCCGCCCTTTTTTGCCCTGGGCGGGAGCTAAAGCGGATCGTCATTCATTGTCTGGAGAAGAGGGAGCCGAAAAAAAGTGAGGCTGCGTTTTCTGCAATACTGGAGGCTGACGAGATGTTATACGGCTTGGTTCAGGTACTTTTTCTCGGTACGGGTTGTGACAGGTTTCGTTCCTGGCTTTAGGGGGGGTTCATGTTTGGAGTGGTGATGGATTTGATGATGGGCATGAATCGTTGCATTTCGAGAAACTGTTTATGCTTCAAGTCGATGCACTAACACGGCGCGAATTGAACACCCCCAAGCAAGAAATAAAGAAGAGGCATGCGAGGACATGCATGCCAACTGCCTAATAACCTGTCAATTCCTTGGACGTGCAATAGACGATGGTCAATTCTTTAAAAGCAGCCCGTCAAGATTGCCAATTTTACCATCGGCAGCAGTCATGGCACCATCTCGACGCAGCCTCCTTTTCTCTTCCTTCGAGAATATCAACAGAATGGCTGTACCTTGCAGAATCTGCAAGTGTCCGTCTACATTACCCCCCTCCTTCAGCTGAGGAGAGCAGACGGGAGGCCTGTGTGTCTGACAAGAAACATAGACCGTATACGTGAGATGCTGTCTCAAATGTGAAGTCGGTCGATGGAGGGGGGACAACCCGGTTTCGCGCTAATACTCACACACAGGGTGGGAGATCATCACTCGCAGAAGAGGAAAAAGAAACAAGGAGGCAAACACTCAACTTTTAATCACTCCGGATCAAAAAATGTAGTTGGTTGGCAAGGTTACCAACAATTATTTTTCTGGGGTAGACAACAGTTTGCTTGGGTGTTCCCAGCAGCAGCAACAGTTCTGGGCCGGGTCACATTCTTCTATCGAGGAGATCAGCCACCAACAAGCAAGCGGTTGCCTTTTTTCTCCTTCTTAGGTCACCCGCCAGCGGGAAGATCGAGACTTGAATCCCGCCGCCCAAGCCAGAGCTAAGCTGTAACCGTCTGTCGACGTTAGTGAACGGAGCCTACCTATGCTAGGGCGGGCGATTAACGACTCGGCGCTAAGAGACAGTCTGGATGATAATCGAGACTTGTGATTGTCACATTTGATTAAAGAAAGAAGAGAAAACGACCTGCTGAGGAACAGCCTGATAATGATGAGCTTGCGGAGGGTCCGGGATGAATGATCCACAATCGACGGACGGATGAGCTGGTCCATGGTCAGATCGATCCATCACGGCTGCTCGCTGCGTGTTTCGATTCACCAAGATCCAGCTCAAGATCCGAAGTGGTCGGGTCCGCTGACGCGAGCTCGGGCACTGTCAGTCCAATATCGGTTCGTTCATGCCATGGACAGAGACATATGTCGACCCAGGGAGAGACATGCCGAGGAACTGGGTTCGTGCGCTTCTACTCTTTCTGGGTCTACTCGGTAGAGTCGAAAACAATGCCGGCTGCAGTGCCAGAATCACGCCTAAATCTGCGACAATGTCTGTGACAACCTGAGGTGTTTTCGACACTATCGTGTCATGCCATAGGGGAACGGAACGGCATCCATCGAGAGAGAGAGACAGCAAAGAAAGAGAGAGGAAGGGACCCCTTCGATAGGCCATTCTCCTGTGCATCTGGCCAATCGACCTGGGGCTAATGCGGCGGCAGCATTGGCACTAGGCCCGGCTAGGGGCAAGTCGATTCCCTCGAGCCAGAGAGAGCGGTGGTGACGGCATTGAGCGAGCCAGACCGGGGGTCGCATGGGTGTGTGTGTGTGGACGAGGGACCCGCCTTCCGGTGGTGAGTGTCGCGATGGATGTTGTCAATGTGTAGATTCTTGTCGCGCGTAGGAAGCGCAACTCTCAGACAAGAATTGCTCTTCTGCAAGCGCGGGAGCCTGTGACGAACATCCCATCTACCGCCTCTAGGCACTTGCGCCCATCATTGTGCAGCCAGAATCCGTTGCCGTGTCTATTTGAGCGCGCCTGGAGGTGTGAGCGGACTGGGTCATTATCCCAGATGGCGTGTGCAGGGATTACACTATGTCGGCATGGATGGATTAGGTGGACATGGATGGACAAACCAGCAGCCCAGCCCGTCTGCGCGCTCCCAAGAGAAGAAGGGCGGGAAGGGAAGCCAGTTCCCCCAATTTCCTCTGCCCAACGTATTTTTTTTTTTCCTACTTGGTCGTCTTCTGCTCTTTACCAGACATGAACTGGTGGTGTGCGTCTGCTTCTTTCTGGGGTGAGAATTGCGCAACAACCAAACTCAAGAACCAACCCAGTCCCGATCTTGTCAATGATTAGGGGGAAGCTGCCTGGGTTCAAGTCGGCGCTCCGTGTGAGTGAGAAGAGTGTGTGTGACGATGACATCTTGTGCCTCGTGGCAGCTCCGCATCCATTCTCTTGCAAGGAACCAGAGTGTCATCACCGGAACCTCTTTGCCCCCCTCCCCGTGCCACCGTCATATCTTCTTTGTTCCATTGTGACTTCTTCTCTTATCTCGTCGAGACTGCCCAAGGGGGGGGGATGATGAACCACCGAGTCTTTATGGGAGATCTTGTTTTGGCTTGGAACATGTCTTGACGGTGTGTCGTCGTCGTGTTGTCGACGTTGCTGATGCGTGCGTGCGAGTGGGAGATCCCGGTCGAGGACCCCTGCTGCGGTCGAGCAAACACCTGAGGAGGTGACAACTCTGCCCGCCCTGCCCTGCGCAGCATTGGGACGTACATACAGAGGAGAGGCAGAGCTACCCTACAAACCAAACCCGAACAACCCAACGGGGCGAATCGAAGTGCATCGCTCTTTTGATCGACGACCTTCCTCTGGCCCAGCGACACACACTCACCCAGAGAGCCATTCCCTGCCGGGCTGAGGTGATGGTCCCACGAGCCACCATCACTGACAGCCCACCACCCACCACCACCACATTTCAGGACTTGTACATCAAGATCCACCACCTTACATGCACCCAGACACTTTGCACCAGCAGACGTTCAGGAGCCTGGTCCAATGTGCACGCTTCAGCAGCGTTCAAGTCGAGCGCATGTAAGTATGTCTTGAAGCCGGGAGCTCTTCAAACAGCAAGCCACCGCGGCCGGTTCCAAGACGTCCTGCCTCAATCCGCGGCTGGCCCAACCAGACTGCTTTCATCGTGGAAGCGTGAATAGAAGCCTGCGCCTGCGGATCATGGATCATCGCCCTCCTCTCGTACCCTCCAAGTACCCGGGTACCGTGCCCGGGTACTTGGAGGGTACGAG
>SSHR01002630.1:0-11040 GCA_006518225.1 Fusarium neocosmosporiellum
AAAAAAAAAAAAAAAAAAAAAAAAGTCTGTACCTGCTAGTGAGCCGGAGGAAAAGACGGTGGAGAGCCGGTGGAGGGACTGATGATGCTGGCTGAGGGTATCAAGTGCTGCGAGCCGGAGTTCAAGGGTACGTCCCAAGCTGCTAAAATCGTTGGGCCGTGACACATGAAGAAAAAAAAGCGGCGGCGACGTCGGAGGCGGCGGGCGGTGCTGGTTGATGGCTGATGAGGAACGCAGCTTGCAGTAGCCCGTCTCGAGAGATGCCAAAGCTTCTACACTCTGGCGCCGGCTGAGTTCAAGGGTGGGCGTCGTGCTAACGAGTTTCGGGGAGAGCAGGCAGAGTATAAAAAACGAAACCGTGTGCCGTGGCAGACTTGTAAATGGTGGATGTATGTGACGAGGGAGGGTGATTGAAAAGGAGGAGTCCTCTCGTCTCGGTGAGGATGACGCCGAGAGACGGTGGAGATACAATCAAGCCAGGTACCTTCCGGAGAGGCCGCTGATTCTGCTGCTTCGCTGACCGGTCCAGGCCAAGATGATCCAATTTTTGGTGAGTGAGAGCCCTGTCGACGGAATGCATCAGAGCCTCTGCCAGAGAGAGCCAGGGGTGGGCTTCTAACTAGCGACTTGTCGCCAGCCCAGGACGTTTATCTTGCGGTGGAGTTTGGACCTGGCAGTTGGATGGGACGGAGCGGGCGGTACGTACTCGCTGCTGGTTCCCTCCACCTCGCCGACGGGCAGCTTCTGGTAAGTTGGTTCGAGGTGTTGTGAATGGCACGCGGCAAAGCCACTCCTGCGAGGGAGGAAGAAGAGACAGTGTTACTGTGAGAGGGGGAGGTGGAGGAGTAGATGGGAAAAGATGAGAAATAGGCCAAGGAGAGAAGGGAATCCAATCTCAACCTCGGACCTTCCTTTACAACCTATGGATGGATGGACATGACCTCAAACCTGGGCCTCTCTTTCCCTTTTGTTCGGTGGTTTTCGTCGTCTGCTCCTTCTCCAGCTCAGCTTAGCCCATACAAAATCGGTCATGAGCGATGCGCCGCCGGGCGGGCCCCGGGGAGAGGCGGGCTTGGCGTCCTTCCTAGTGGGCAGCTCAGGTGAGGTGCGCTAGCTGGGTCCCCCCTCCCCCCCATGGAACATGGAACCCTCAAGTACCGTACCGGGCTACCAGAACCTCATGGACGGGAAAGCTCCTCACATGGTCGATCTCTTGTCCCGGAATCCATCTCTTTCGCCGAACCCCAAGCTAAGCTAATGGAAGCTATCTTTTAGTGGGTCCTCTTGTTCTTGTTCTTCTTCTTTCCCCTTTTCCCTGACGTTGAACTTGGAGAAGACGCTTGCTTCTGCTTCTAAGCAAGACCTAGACCTTGCCTGGGCGAATACCGGTTTTCCCTCGATCGATCGATGCATTGGTCACCTCGAGGTTTCGTCATCTCTGTCTACCTGCCTCCCTACATACACTTCTGTACAGAGGTCAGCGGCCTGTCGGCGACCACTAGGTCACTTGCTGACACGGCAAAGACAGGGCTGATGCTGGTAATATCTCCGTACCTTTTCGTTGTGGTTGCGTCGCCCTGTTGCATGCATCACGCCTACTCTCCTGGCTGCTGGTGGCTGAGTAGGTACATATCCGAAGTACAGTACTAAACTCGGACAGGGACCATTAGGACCGACCCCCGAGGTCACGGGTTCATGGGACGGGATGAAATATCACCAATCGTCGACTCCAGGCGCACGAGTTACCAGCCGGTTATATGCAGGGCAAGCTGTCATTCTGGCCCTGGGGCCTCGAGCGTGTTTCATGGGCCGAGTTTTCCGCCAGAGGATTGGGAGTTGGTTTCACCGCCTCTGGTATAATCCCGGTCGAGGGGCTTCAATATGGATGCCTTCATGCCAAGAGCAACGACATGTAGGTACCGTTTTCAAGGTGTTTGACAGATGGCCAACTATAAAAGCCATTTAACTAGATCGTGACGCTATTTCATCCTTGGTTTTGCTATGACTTGGATTCTTCGTCGACATGGAAACTCGCTTATAGACTCAATAGCCAAACCATGATATTAACCTCCCATATTAGCAGCTGCAACGCAAACAACTCGTTGACGCCTAACAATGATCAATCATGTTTCTAGTCAAAATCACTACAGTCGAGCCTCCAACGTCTCGCTTCTGCGGTTCCGCGTACTGTCTCGCCTCTCCCTCCATCATTTGCAGTTCCTGACTCGAAAGCCCCAGAGGTGTCGTCTGGATCTGGCAGGATCATCGCCTATGCTGCGCCTATCCGCTCGCAGTGCTGCCTGACACACACTAGCGCAACGCATTCTAGAACAATTTGCGATTCATTGTCTCTCCGCAGACCCGAGTTTCGGCCAGACGCGTAAAAGGCTGAGTTGTCACGTTGCTCAGATATAGGTTGTCGTGATGCCATCCGTGTTTCGTCCTGTTTGGGGCGGGTTTCCAGCAGCAGTCAGTCTTTTCTAGATTGGTCCTTTTAGTTCTCCCCCATCCCCTCCATTACGATTCAATCTTTCTTTTTCTTGTTGTCTTTTTTCTCTTTGGACTCTCCTCCCTTGTACCTTTTCTCTCCTGCCGCAACAAGTCTTCTGATCCCTCCCCTTTGCGGGGATATCCCCAGAATCCTCGTGGTCGTGTGACCCGTCAGCCACCATCCGCGGCAAGAGACGACAAGTTCCCCCCTCCTGAGGCTCCCAACCCCCGCTTACTCGCCCATCCAGTCTAAAGTGCGCCAGTCGCAGCGCGGGACTTCACGAGACTCGACCTGACACCTGTTCCTGGAGGCACCTGACGCGGGGTTGGTGAGGGGAGCAAGCCACCCCGTCTCTACGCGTGGTTGTTGTCGGCCGAGAGGAATTGCAGCGCGAACGGATGCCGTCATAGCAAGAACCTTGACTCTGTTCCGCTCCGGCACATGAGCAACCCGGCGTCAACTATGAAATTGGATGGAAGCTCGGCTAACAGTGGAGAGCTGAAGCTCCAGCTCTCCTCTCCTCTCCTCTCTTCGCGGGGAGCCCACAAGTCAAACCCAGCCCCCAATTTAGGAAACAAAGGGATGAAGGGGAAAAAGTCTGGCTGAATGACCCGTCACTTCAACAAGTTTGCTCCCTTCCCACCAACGAGGCCGCCGCTGAATGACGATTTGAAGCAAGTTGCCCACGTGGTCGATACTCCAGTGCATGGTACATGTACTGTCAACGTCCCCCTCGACAAGCCCCCCACGTTTTCGAGCCACACCAGCTTTGACGCTGCGGGGCCCTAGGTCGCTATAGCTTCACAATAAGGAGGGGTTGCAGTTGAATAGCAAGCTTCCTCTTTGGTCAGACAGTCGTCCTGAGGGGCGATTGCGCCATCTTGGCCGGCGTGCGCGCGCTCAGATTAAACCATCTTTGAGAGCGCATGGCCTCAGCCTCGAACTGTCGGATGTCGCAAAGCCGGGGATATGTGACCTTGCAGCCGATACCTGCTACCCAGGTAGTTGGCCTCGACCATGGGCAGCGAATCCCATGCCTCGGATCTTGCTGACCTTGACTGCTGGTGGCATGACGAAACCCCTCAAGCCCTACAGCGCGCCGCGGCTCTAGGGTTTGAGCAATCGACTGCCCATCTACCCAGAGCCTCCTCCGTGGGGATGCCGTACGATACTGGGGCCAGTGGCAAGGCGCCTGGGTACGATTGTTATCATCATTTCTGATCTATCATCCAGATCAGGTTCTTAGGCTCGCAGCAGCAACTCTTGGGCCTCCTCACCTCATTTTCGCGTCAACATCCCGCGCCCGATTGCTCACCGTGGCTGCAGGAGGGTTAAAAAGCCTTGCTAATGCTGCAACGGCACCGTTGATTGTACCATGGCTTCGGAGTCGACGAACATGTTGGGTTCGCTGCAGCCAGATCCTTGTCCCCCCATCCGTTCTCGGCAATACCGTAAGTTAGTTGGTGAGCCGCCTCAGCTCATGGGGGTTGCACTCGGGAATGTCAAGGGTTTGCATGTGCAGCGATCCGATTTCGGCACCTAGATAGACCACATGAAAGAAGTTTGACTTGTCATCGAGATCAAGTCACTCATCAATTGTGTGCACCAACATCCAGGACAGGGATCTGACCTCCAGTTGGGAACCCTAGCATTGTCAGCAGGTATCCGCCTTGTAGTCTCTTCTCTCATTGTTAATTTTGACTACTTCCTTGAGCCAAGAGCCGCTGCAAGTACCGACACTAACAAAGGATTCAAATTGTGGCACAGCCCGGCAGTTGAGCGTTATTTGTTTGGTAGAATGTTTTTTTAGTTATTACCATTATCTAACCCAATCCCGCTTCTAGCCTGGCAAGCCTGCCCACAAAGGAACATATACAAACAATCTCGGCCATTTTTCTTTTCTCTTTGTTCACGCCGCACACTTAGGTGACAGTGTAGCCACCGTCAACCCGCAGATCGGCGCCGGTGACATATGAAGAAGCGTCTGAGAGGAGGAATGTGACGGGGCCCATGAGGTCTTGGGGCTGGCCCATCTTGCCCTGGGGAATAAGAGAAGTCCACTTCGCCTTGAGGTCAGGGTTATCGTCAAGAATCTTCTGGGTCCTGTTGCGGTGGTGTTAGTTACGAGTTCAAATCTGCCCTGAGAATCCAACAACGCAAGGGGAACGCGGGCGGATGAAACTTACAATGCAGTCAGCATGTAGCCGGGTGAGATGCAGTTGACTCGGATGCCGGCATGAGCCCATTCGACAGCGAGAGAAGCTGCAAGATGCCGGACGCCAGCCTTGGCGGCGTTGTAGGGAGCTTGGGGCTGGGGAACGTTGACGATGGCGCCAGACATGCTACCAATCATTACCATGCTTCCAGGAGACTTGCGCTCCATCAAGTGCCTAGCGACCGAGGTCGCGAAAAGATAGGTTCCGTCAACGTTGACGGCCCAGAGCTTGCGCAAACGATCGATGGGATAGTTGACAGCTTCGAAGTTTTCGGTGAAGCCGGCCGATGTGACGAGGTTGTCGATCTTGCCGTGCTCCTTGACGACCTCAGCGATACAAGCCTCAACAGACTCAGGGTCAGAGACATCGGCGTAGTGAGCAGTGACCTTGGGGATGCTATTGGGAACGAAAATTAGTTTCAACTAAAGCTCAGCATGGAAACAGAGAGACATACCGTCGAGCACGAGGGTTCTCATACTTGAAAGCCTCAATGAGCAGACTTGTCTGCTTCTCGGCCTCCTCCTCTACAATACAGGTCAGAAATCGGTCTTGAAATTCAAGTAAAGACAGAGAACGTACTGTTCATATCAACAAGAGCAAGGTTGGAGCCAGAAAAGACCATTCCCTGGCCCATAACGAGACCCAAACCGCGAGCACCACCAGTGACGATACCGACATGGCCGTCAAGCGAAAAGGTGGGCAGAGTGGGCTTCACATACTGTCCACCAGTACCGAGAACGGGCTCACTGCTAGGAAGCTCGTGGTCTTCGGGGTACTCAACCTCGATGCCAGGATCGGTCTGGGCATACTTTCCAGGCTTGTCCTGGCGAGGAGGAACATTGTGAATCTTGCGCGCGGCGGCGACTGTGAACGAAGGGCGCAGGACGGAGGGAGCGGCGCGGCGCGCGCACTGGCGGAGGACGGGTACAAAAGACATGATGAAGGACAGATATGTGAGGGGGAGGGGAAAGAAGGAAAGGAATCAGCGGGACTGATTTGCTATTAAGGAAGCAAACAATGACAGCTTAGGCGATGTGGCAACAGCTTGCTCCAGGATGAAGCTTGAGCTCTGGAGCTTGACGTCGATGTTACAGGGATGTGCAGGTCTGGTGTGGCGCCCAGGAACAAAAACGGCAAAAGATGAGCCTTGGATCCCGCGAATTCAACAGTAACGATCGACCGAGATGTAGATTCCCAACACGATCGCGGTGCGCAGAGGAGGAAATGGGAGAAGAGGTGAAGCTTGAAAATGGTGTGACAAGTTGGCGGTTTATATCGTCAAGCAAGAGGGCAGGAGGGCAGGACTGAGAGCTCCTTTACTGTAGCTGCTCATCCCGCCCCGGGGTCCCGAGCAAACGGGACCGCCGTAAAGAAGCAATCCGACCCCAGTCCGGCCGGCTTCTAGACGACAACCCACACACAACGCCCTGAAAACCCGACCCCCCGTGGATCCATGATGCATCGCAAAGGCCATCATCACCGCGGATCCCTTCCAGACGTCCCCAACTCTGCCAATTGGCAAGTCGGACGAGGATCTGAGGCAGGGTGGAGGGCGCGGAAGACGGACACCGACAACAAGCAAAACACCACGAGGATGTCCACAGGAGCTGCAAGCCATTGAGGCCTGCCCCGCCCCAGGCATCAGTATAAAAATTCGAGCCTGACTTTGTCTGGATAGGCGGCTCAACAAGAAGGATGCCAATGGGCTCGGTTAACGCTGCATGCAGGGCGGGAAAGGCTTTTCTTTCTAGTCATGTGAGGGATAGATGGAGAAGGTGCTCCAGAGCTGACAAGCAGGCATTATTCATTCAAAGCGAAGTTCGATATCTTGGGGTCTGAGAGCTTCTGGTGGTGGTGCATAGTCTTGGCACTTGGTGTCCCGCGCCGGTTTTCCACTTCTGGGAGGTCGGGCAATCCAGGGCCACCCATGGCTTTTCGGGAACTCGCAGGGGTCGCTCCAATCGCCTGGGAGTTGCATCTTCCAATTGACACCGCGATCCTTGCCCGTGGGTTGCGTCGCCGCAACCCTCTCAACAACACCAGGGCCAGCAACCCCACGTTCTAGATACCCTCGCTCGTCTCCGGCCGAGTCGCACAGAGCCTCACCTTGCAGAATTTCCCCCCCTCCGGACAAGGCCGGATACGAAGGAGAGAAGCAAAGAGCGCGGGGAAAGAGGCAAAACTCGACCATCATATCATCAGATCGGTGGCGACTCTGTCAACTTGGCTTGCAGGTTTTCGTGTGCACATCTTGATGGCTGGGTGGCATCATACACAGTAATCATAATGCTATCCGAGACCGTCTTTTGCAATTGAGGAAAGAGAAATGCGAGTCCTCTCAATTGCGATGGCTGATCATCATGATCTCTTGCCAGAGGTATAGGGACGGGGCATTCCAACTGTAACTGGCAATTGGGGGCGGTCTCCATTGACAACGTTAGCTGCTGAAACTCAACAAGCAGCATCAAGCGGTCTACGAAGCCAATTGATCTATGTAGACACACCAGCGGGTAGACAATAACTTCATCACAGTGGGGACAGGCACCAACGCCAGCCCAAACATCTCGCGATGGCTGCTTCCGAGACTTCCAACAACTCCGATGAGCATCAACAATAGCATAACGAATTCCCTAGGGCCCACTATATCGGTCCAGGGCAGGGGAAGCAGCTCTCGATGACCCGGTCGCCAGGGCGCCGCTAGTCGTCCCGCGCCCTTGGGCTAGATTGCCCATCCTGGTCCTCGTGGGACATGGAAATTTTCCAAGGTAACCCTGCTGGTCGGCCGACTCTTGTCACATCCTTCTCACATGAACAGCAAGATTTTTTTCCCATTGGGCTCAGCTTTCTTCTTTATGCTGGTTTCACTGATACTATGTACACGGCCCTCGACACGTATGGAAGCCCTTCATTAACAGGAACTCCAAGGACCATGCTGGCGAGACGCTGGTCACACCACCAGCTACTTCACTTACAGGTCTTCACCTTGGAACCTCGTCTCACCGACCGGAGGCTTCACCGATCGTCTTTGCCGGTCCCCTAGTCTAGTCCCCCACGCCAGCCCTCAACAACGCAGCCCCTGCGTCGAAGCTTTTGCTACCTCATGCCTGTGCATATTCCTTGTTAAAGGCCCTTCCAATCACCATCCGTCTGATCTCAGACGTGCCGGCTCCAATCTCGTACAATTTAGCGCTGCAGATGTGGTCAGTTCACGGTCTCTGATACATAGTTTCATCAAGGTCATCTTCATCCCCCATCCATCCTAGGATGTCAGGAATGAGATCAAAGGGTTGGAAAACTTACTCACGAAGCAATCGAGATGCAGGCATTTCCTCCACGTATCCCATACCACCCAGCAGTTGGATGCAGTCAAGCGTGCACTCTGTTGCCCGCTCCGCAGCATACAAGATAGCACCGGCGCAGTCTTGAGTACGGATCAACCCATTCTCATCCACGGCCTTGGCCGTCATATATGTGTATGCCCGAGATGCCTGCAGCTTAGTATACATGTCTGCCAGCTTGCCCTGGAGGAACTGGTTGTGCGCAATGGGCTGGCCAAACTGCTTGCGCTGGTGTGTGAACGGCAGGGCAACATCGAGTGCCGCTTGCATGATGCCGAGGGGCCCAGCACTCAACACCAGACGCTCCAGGTCAAGACCTTCCATGAGGACTCTCACGCCGCCGTTGATCTTGCCGAGGATGTTCTCTGTGGGCACAAAAACGTTGTCGAACATGAGCTCGCCCGTATTGCTGCCGCGCATGCCCATCTTGTCGAGCTTGCGGGCACAGCTGAAGCCCTCCGTCTTGGTATCCACCAGGAATGCCGTGATGCCCTTGGAGGCCTTGTCGGGCTCCGTCTTTGCGTACACCACGATCACGTCGGCATCGGGCCCGTTGGTAATCCACATCTTGGACCCATTGAGCACGTAGCCGCCGTCCACGGCCTTGGCTGTCGTCCGCATGCTGACAACATCGCTGCCGGCGCCCGACTCCGACATGGCCAGGGCGCCGACGCTTGTGCCGGCGATGAGGCCGGGCAGGTACTTTTGCTTCTGCTCCGGTGATCCGTTGAGCTGGAGCTGGTTGACGCAGAGCTGCGAGTGTGCCGCGTAGCTGAGGCCAATGGATCCAGAGGCTCGGGAGAGCTCCTCCATGACAACAATATGTGCTTGGTAACCCATGGCGAGACCTCCCACGTCCTCGTCAGCCGTGATGCCGAGGAAGCCAGCCTCTCCCAGCTTCTGCCACATCTCGGCGGGGAATGCATTGGTCTTGTCTGTCTTTGCTGCCACCTCCTCCGTGATCTCACGGCGAGTAAATTCCTGCACCCTGTCCCTCAGCTCATCGAGCTCCTCCTTTGAAGGGGCCTCGAAGCCTTTGGGGTGCTTGGACGAGTGCAGTCGAGACTGGATTGCGGGGAGCGTCACAGCAGGGCGCCATTGCCTGGCCGCAACAGGTCGGGCGAGTGATCTGAAAGTCCGTACGCTTGCCATTGTGATTGTGGTATGTGAAGAAACAATTGGCGAGGAGCAATAGAACACAGCTGGTAAAATACAAAAGACTCTGCTTATCTCAGAGAGTCAATGTCGTACGGAGGTAGGCCCTGCCGAGGCGCATCGGCCAGTAAAGGCTACGATAGCCGCGTCTAGGACCCGGTTCGACGCGGCTTCTCACGGCCCGCTTACCCCAGGTTTTCGACGTCACAAGCTCGGCTTTGGCGTCGACCCGTGCTCCGGTATCTCTATTCACGGGCTTGAAATCTCCGGCCTCTCTCCCATTCCAAGATGCCCTCGACGGCATACAGATTTTCTCCTCAATCTCACATCTGAAATCTGTCGAGAGCAAGCTCCTCAGAAATGTCCCTGCCACGTTCTTCCCGCCAGGCCTTGCGCCTCAGTCGCCAATTCGGCCGCCAGCAATCGCAGGTGTCCTCCCAGAAGCGAGCTGTCGCGAACCTCACTCCGCCGCATCAGGCCAATGCCATCTCGCGGCTCCAGAGCGTCATTGATCCGTCGTCGGACGAGTTCAAGGAGAATGAGCGGCAGATGAGCGAGGTCATGAACCGCATGCAAGAGCTCACGCGCAAGATCCAGCAGGGAGGCTCCGAGAAGGCCAGACAAAAGCATCTTGCACGCAAGAAGATGCTCCCCAGAGATCGAGTTACAGCATTGATCGATCCCGGGACTACCTTCCTCGAGCTCTCACCCATGGCTGGCTATGAGCTTTACCCAGAAGCCGAGGTCCCCGCGGGTGGCATTATCACTGGTGTTGGCGTCGTGGAGGGAGTGACGTGTGTTATCGTTGCCAATGATAGCACCGTCAAGGGCGGCACATATTATCCCATTACAGTGAAGAAGCACTTGCGAGCGCAGGCTGTTGCCCGAGAGAACAAGCTACCGTATGTACTCCAATGTCAATCTGCCGTGCTCCAGAACTAACATCCAGCAGATGCATCTACCTCGTCGACAGCGGTGGCGCGAACCTGCCTCATCAGGCGGACGTCTTCCCTGACCAGAATCACTTTGGTCGCATCTTCTATAACCAGGCACGGATGAGCTCCGAGGGCATTCCCCAGATCTCTGTGGTCATGGGCCCTTGTACCGCTGGTGGTGCTTACGTTCCGGCCATGAGTGATGAGAGCATCATTGTCCAGGAGCAAGGCCACATCTTCCTCGCCGGCCCGCCGCTAGTCAAGGCTGCGACCGGCGAGGTTGTCAGCCATGAGGACCTGGGAGGCGGCAAGATGCACTCGTCCGTCTCTGGTGTGACAGACTACCTTGCCGTGGATGATGCTCATGCGATTGTGCTGGCCCGGCGCTGCATCAGCAACCTCAACTGGCCCAAGCAATCCCCCAACACTCAAGCCCCCAAGCCTACATTCTCAGAGCCCCTTCATGACCCCGAGGAGTTGCTTGGCATTGCCACCACCAACCTGCGAAAGCCCCTCCCCATCCGCGAGGTTATCTCTCGTATCGTGGACGGCTCTGAGTTCTCCGAGTTCAAGCGGGACTTTGGCACGACACTCGTGACAGGCTTCGCCGAGATCTACGGCCACAAGGTGGGCATTGTGGCCAATGATGGTATTCTGTTCGCGTCGTCTGCTGTCAAGGGTGCACACTTTGTTGAGCTATGCACCCAGCGCGGCATCCCGCTCGTGTTCTTGCAGAACATCGCGGGCTTCATGGTGGGCTCACAGTCGGAGCGCGACGGCATCGCCAAGCACGGCGCCAAGCTTGTTACAGCCGTTGCGTGCGCCGATGTCCCCAAGTTTACCGTCGTCGTTGGCCGCAGCTACGGCGCTGGCAACTCCGGCATGTGCGGTAGAGCATACAGCCC